>PVJD01006296.1:0-100453 GCA_004026545.1 Mormoops blainvillei
CCGTCCCTCCCTCCCTCCTTCCTTTTTAATCCTCACCGAGGATATATTTATTGATTTCAGAGATAGAGAAAGAGAGACATTGATTGGCTGACTCCCATACGGCCGCAACTGGGGCTCAAACCTGCAACCTACATATGTGTCCTGACCAGAAATGGAACCTGCAACCTCCTGGTGCATGGGAAGGCTCTCCAACCAATTGTACCACCCAACCAGGGCAAAAAAAGCCTTTAAAAAAAATACCAAAACAAATTGTTATCTTAACTTGAAAGCAGAAGAAAAAGGAATAAAAAAAAAAACAAATATCCCAGCATCAAACCTGGTATTGTTATTATTGATAGTTTATATGTTCTCATGTGATTATCCTATGTTATGATTAAATTTGATTATCCCCTTATTCTGCATAAAATAGTGAATTAAGGAACAGGGCTTTAAAACAGATTTTATTAACTGTATTTAATTAATACTCAGTACTAAGGATCCAGATGCTTTAGAATTAATTATTATATACTCTGCTGAGGTTAGTTTGTTACATCTTAGAGCATTTTATTAGTTTGGAAGTATATATAATGTTCAGGGCTTTTATACAGCAAGAACTTAATAGGCATTTTTTCCCTTAAATGAGCGTACTCATTACTATTTGATAATTAGATTTATTCTGTTTTGAAACAGACCTAGAAACAATTAGTCTTTTTTAAAGGACATGCGTATCTCAGATTTTTACAGCCGATTTTTGAACTTTATTTGTATTCAAGAGCCTCAACTAAGAAAACAACTCTGAATTTTGGGTAACTATCATTTAGTGGGCATCTACTATGTTATACTTACATGATCATATCTTTGATAGTGTGTACTGTCATCCATCATATCACTTCACTACTTTGGTAATATTAGCATCCCCATTTTCTAAATGAGCAAATGGATAGAAGCTTGAATTTCCAAGGCAAGATAGAGCCGGAATTTGAACTCTGGTTGACTTTAAATCTATCATAATTATTACTATTTTTTCTTTCACTCTTTCTTCTGTTTCTTTCAGAGGACTATATTTGTTATGCCCATGGTCTGATATCTGATTACATCCCTAAAGAATTAAATGATGACTTACGTAAATATTTAAAGTAAGTATTGTTCATCTTCAATCATAACTAAGAAGTACCTTTTTAATTCCTGGTGTTCTAGCAATAAGGTTTCTTTATGGCTTATCATATCACTGTTTCTGATAATAGATTATTTTTAAGTCATGTCATAGACTGTATAGTTTGGAGGTGATTTTTAATGGACATTCATTGATTGAAATGAATTGATTTAGTGGATAGTGACTGCAGGAATTTGTGTTAGGATTAGAATTATAAGTTGGTGTGGTTTTCGACAGTAAACTATCTTAAAATTTTATCCCAAGTTAGACTTAACAAGTATGGCTCTTTTTGATCATTTTAATAGAAATGAATGAAGGTGGGAAAGAAAGAGCGGATGGCATGTAGAATATTTTTGAAAGTTACATTTAAAAATTTTGTACCATTTTCACTGTCATTAGATGTTCACTAAGGACTTACTAGTCCAGAACTTAGAATTCAAAAAAAGAAAAAAACACTGTCTGTGTCTTTGAGGGCAGAATGGTTTAAGAATTACTTGATTTGTGTTCCTTCTTTCATAAAGATCTTTGATATGATATAAAGATTTTACCTTAGACTGAAAAAAAAGTTTTTTCTAGATCTAGGAAATATTGTTCAGAATTTATATGAGTGATGATTTAATAGCCTTTCCTCATCCTTAGAACCTTTTTCTCTGGTACATGAAGGTAAAATGACTTTTTAATAGATATAATTGCTGTTTTTAGCAAATTGCTTAGGTCTTTTAAAAAATAATTAGCAAAAACTGGTTTAAATTTAGGTTAAAGATTTGGGGAGAAAGATATGTCAATTAAACTTCTCTCTAATGGAAGAAAGGTAAATTTTGTGTGGCTTTTTGTCAGTGGTTAATATGAGGAGGGATAATCTGAGAAGGACCCACGAAAAACTGGAATTTATTTATAAAAATTGTATATGTATTCTTACTTGTTTAAACTTAGTCACCTTGAAAGTATTCTCTATTTGATGCAGCATACCTATCGAGACACTTTTTTCCACTGCTCAAAACAGTTTTTGAACTTGTCGATTTTGTTAACTTTTAGTGCTTCTGCCATTTTTTGTTTCACTTCTTCCACATCAGCAAAACGTTTCCATTTGAGGACTTTTTTCATCTGGGGGAAGAAGTTGCTTGGGGCAAGAATGTGTGAATAGGGAGGGTGGACATGGGAGTCTTACTGTTTTTAGTCAAAAACTGCTAAACACTCCACACAGTTTGGGCAGATATGCTCGTAAATCACCCATCATGAAATGGGCAAATGCACTGATTGTGTCTTCGAAAAAAATTCACTAAAGCCGAACGCAGCCTCTCACAACAACACCAGCTGGTACACTGATTCAGATGGGTTCCTAAAACACTTGCCTGTGGAGGAAGCCTGTACTAGTAGGTGCTCTCCCTCCAAAAGATAATTCTGGGTTTTTTGGGGTCCCCCTTATATAATTTTAACTTTTAAATGTATGCTAGATTCATTATTTATGAAGAAAAAAGTACTGCAATGCCAAAACACAAATTTATAGAAGCTAAAGAAAAGCAATTCAATTTCAACAAATGAGTTCTAATTTTATTTTTTAGTTCACACAATTCCAATACAAGGTATTAAAGTAGCGAAATGAAGATTTATTCATTTAGCCAAACTTTATTCTTTACAGTGAGATGATTGTGCCATACTGTATATGGAGGTGAAGCTGTCAGAAGAAAGCAGGACTTAACGAATTTTAAGTTGGCCCAGCCTTTCTGTTTGCTTGTCTATGACAAACCATGACTGTAATTCTTACGTTTTACTCTTCAGGATTCCAGAACCTTCAGCTACATTGCCAAACCCTCCATCAAAGGTAAGAAGCTGTGACTAAGATATCTTGGGGGACCTGGAAAAACTGTTATACTTTTACCACATAAGTTTAGTTTGTTATAGTGTATTTTAAATCATACTAAATCTGCATTGCATGGAGTAATGTTAAGTGGAATAAAGATTGTACTGGGCTCTCCATCAATATTTTATATTTTTGTAGATTTTACCTGAACAATAAAATACTGTGAAAACCCAATAAGAGTTGGTTAGCCAGATAACTGTATAAAAATATAATAGATACAGAATTATAATTAAATATTCTTGTTAGCCAGACCCTATAATTAACTTTGTTAATCATCAGGAATACTAAAATTTTGCTAAATCTAGTTGTTACTGGCACAGAGATGCACAGAGCATGGTTTTTGTAACACAAAGAATTTTTTGGGCAAAGATAACCATAGTTTTTTTTCTGTACTTGAAGTGATCAACACAATTTGTGTATAATATTTATGTCAGTGGAAAGCCATTTCTTCTTTCAGGTGTTCTCAAACATATCCATAGCCCCTTTGCGCCATGGGCTTGTGGCTTGTGTTTGTCTTCCAGATTGGGAGAGCAGAGAAGCCAGTCATAAACCACACCTGATGGCACACAATAGTGTCCCTCAGTCCAGGCCTGACATCTGAGACAGAGAAATAAACACCTGCACCAGTTTGTCAGTGAGGTCATTCTCCTGCCAGCAAAATAATAGAAGCCTTAGAATGCGAAGTGGATGTGTTAGGGATGTTAAACAACTTTTCTTTTTTCCTGACTTCAAGATGGCCAATATGCTCAGGATTTTTTGTGTGTTATATCCTATTGAGAGGTGATGATAGCTCCAAAAACATTTATTACTTTGACCTTTAGAAAAAGATGGAAAATTTACAGTGCATCAGTGCGAGCTGTGGGCCATTTTCAGCTGATTATCAAAGGAGGTCCATCTTTCACTCTGGAGGAGTAGCACTGGGTCAAGAAGTCAGACCCACACTTCTTCCAATCCAAGTAGTCCACTGTCTCTGACATAATTGTCTAAGACATAATTGTCTAAGAGGGTCAAAGACATAATTGTCTAAGAGGATAGGTGTATTTGTGCCTTACTTATTTCTCTCCCTGAAAAAAACCATGTTTCTTTCTCCCAAATATCTGTCTTCTATATAACTTAAGAGTTCATTCATAAATGGATCTGAACCTGTTTTGAAGGTTTTAGCCTTTTTTCTTGGACCCAGTTTCTGTTTTCTTATTTTAATTTCCAAACTTTCAGTTGTTTGTGATTTCTTCATTTATGATTTAGATGAGGGGTGAACAAACTTATTTTATAAAGACCAAATAGTAAATATTTTAGGCTTCATGAAGCAGATGGTCTTTTTCAACAACTACTCAACTCCACTGTTGTAAAGCAAGACAGCCACAGACAACTCATAAAATGCACCAGTGCATCTGTCTTCCAGAAAAACTTCATTTATGAAATTAGGCAACTAGTTGGATTTGGGGCCCACGGACAGTAGTTTGCCACACCCTGATTTAAATCTTGGTGCCTTGTTTCTCCTGAATCTCAGCCTTGCCTCCTGGATTATTTTAGTTGCTTTTCAAGGTCTCCTACTTTATTGTGTCTTCCTGGGGCTCCAGTGTACACATTGCAAACTGCACTAGATGATGTACCACAGTTTAAACGAGCATAGGACAATGTCTTTTGATAGCTTTCCTTTCTGTGTCCAGGATTTGATTGATTTTATAGTAATTTAGTTGATTGTTTTCAGGAAGTACATTCCAGTGGCTCATCATCGTATCTGTGTTGTAATCGATAGCATGGAGCCTGTCATCCTTAATATGTTTTGCATTATTTTCTTGCTATCATATGTTTGCCTATGTTGAAACTCAACTTCTAGCCCTCACCCCCTTCCATCTTTTGAATTTATTACTGTCAGCTAACAGAGCTGAATTCAGTCAGTGGATTTGGAGATGTTCCTGAATTTCTTCTTACAAATCATTTCTAAGTTTTATAAGACCAATCCATACCAGCATTAATTCCTTTGGTACTCTGTCATTTGCTCTTCTCTTTCCAGAACTATAGCCATTTAGCCGTATCCTTTGTTAATGTCTTTCTGAACCACATTTCTATTTCTTCTAAAACATTTCCTCAAATCCATAGTGAATTCAGTCTTTTATTATAACAAGAAATATAAGTAAATATAACAATTATGGTTTTCTTCCAGCATATTCAATAGCAGACTGGGAATGACATAAAACCTAGTTATGTACTCAGAGGCTACTACAATCTTTTTCTTTTTTGCAAGTATTTATTACTGTGTCTTGTTTGATAGTGAACTGTTAAAATACCTGAACAGGTCAGTCATCTTATTAAATGTTTAATATTTACAAGGAAACATGTTTCATCTTAAGCTCTTGTCATTAACATTTTTTAATTTGATTGATAAATGAAAGTGAATATGCCTATGTGTTTATGGTGACATCTGTAATTAAAGCATTTTCCATAGGAGGAAAGCAAACATTCTCATAACTTGAAGCTTTTCGCAGTGTGAAACTATTATAGTCTTCATCATTACCTCTGAGTTCTACTCTCCCTGTTAAAGATACTTTTCCTAGTAAAAATATGCATCATCTAAACACTGTCTTAATTTTAGTAGAAACATGTGTTCTTAAGAAAGTTGGTTGTTCACCTAAATTCACTTTGCTGGTACGTAGTTCATACATGACAAACTAATCTTTTTCTTTTGAAGATTCATTTGCTGGAGGTTGCTCTGTGGCCAAGAGGTTTTTCCCATTATGTAATATAGTCCCAGATGCCCCTCTGTTCACTGACGAATTTCAAGACATGTTGTTTTATCTCTTGTTATACATGTACTATGGCATCTTTTAGTACCAACTCTACCAGCTCTTGTTCAGCAAAAGCTTGGATGTGGAGAGTGAAGCTGGGAACAAATCTGTATTTCTTAGGGTGATTCCATGTTGGATCTTATCACTCTGGTATCCACAAAGCGCTTGAAAATCTGCAAAATTCCGAGTTGGGATCACTATATAGTCAGTGTTCCATTTAAATACTTATCTGTATTTATGTAGAGGGCACCTGCTCTGTGCCCTCTACATAATAAACGTGGCACTATTCCTTCTCTAATGGGAACATTAAGACTAAGTCTACCTCTTGACAAGATTCTCACGTACATGAATGCAAAATGCTCGTGAAAGGTGAAAATATGAAGTAAAGGTTGACAGTTGCTTTGGGCCTAATGGAAAGAATGCTTGTACAAAAATTGAGATCTCACCCCTAAATCTTCTACTAGGCGACCTTAATCTATTTGCTTAACATCTCTGTCCTTCCTTCTCTTACTGTGGGCTTGCTTTGCAAAGTTGTTCTTATGCAGATAAAATGAGCTTATCAAATTGAAAGGATGTAACAACATGAAGCTATACAAAGATGGTAATAAGCGCTCTTCCTAAATGGACATTACACCAGCCCAGGAGGTGAATGAAGAGGAGGCTCTGGCTAGACAGCTGGTCCCGTTAAAGGAAATTCTCGTCTTTTTTTCCTACATTCACCCCCTTAAACTGTTCTGGAAGTTAGCAGTCACTGTCCCTGGTGCATGCAAAGTATGTGATCAATACTGCTTGACTGCCTAGAGGCTGGTGGTGGGGCTTGCCTAATTATATTCCCTCATTACCAAAACTGCTCCTCAGAAGGGCTGTGTGTGTCTTTAGTTCCCTAGATAATCAGCAAAATGTAAAGGTACTTGTGAAAAATAAGCACTCTGCAGGGTCAGCTGCTTCATTTGGCCTCATTGTAGGTCCAAATGTCACATTGGTTCTTTCGAAATGGATTCATGTGTTAAGGTGATGTTTTATACCACTTCATTGCTCTGATATTGCAGAAAGTAAAGTTATCAGATCAACCCATAGAAGCAAAAGAAGATTACACTAAGTTTAATACTAAAGATTTGAAGACTGAAAAGGTACGTGTGTCCGGATATAGTTAAGACTCAGTAGGTGTATTGCCTGGGGACATCCAGGAATGATTGCATGCTTGATTTTTATTTTACTATTTTAACCATGAAGAATTATTAACTTGTGACTTAAGTTTATTTCTGTGACTTAATCATCAATTCAGAATTGTGAATGACAGTGAAAATGTCAAGCAAGGAAACCTTTGGGACTCAAAGAAAAGCAATATACTTAGCAAGAGTGTGCTTAAACTTTGCCTATATTCAGAATGGTGGTGTGGGACAGAGGGAGGGAGCTGCCAAAGGTAATGTTTTTTCAGCTCTATGGCCCAGAAGCTTCCCAGAAATTATAATTGTTAATAACCCCACAATTTAGTAATCACTCCAGCAATCAATTTTGTAACATTTCTTACTAAGTTTTACCTTGTACATGCATTATAAATTTATATCTGTGTTTTTAAATTGGCATTGGGGTGTGTGTGTGTGTGTGTGTGTGTATAAAAAGAACATATATAGGGTTCTGCCCTTTTCATTTATCACTATATTGTAAAAATGTTCACATATCATTAAGTATTCTTTGAAAATTTGTTATTTTATTATATTCAGTCACATTATTTTATTTCGCCATATGAAATATGATTTTTGAATTATTCCCATATTTTTGGACATATAACAAGATTTTTTGTTTTTATGAAGTGATACACATTTGTAAGTCTGTATCTCTGATTATTTCATTAGATACAATTTAGAACTAGGAGTAGGAGCTTAATAAACATGAACTCCTTCCATAATTATTGAGATATACATATAAAATGCTTTCCAAAAATGTAGTAGAAATTTGTACTCCCAGCCATTATTCTTGATGAGTATTAATCTTGCGTTCTTGACAACTTTAGTATTATTTATTCTTAAAAATGTTTGCCTGTATAATTAGGCAACATTTCTTTAACTACAAAGTTAGTTGTCTTTCAAATGCTTATCAGCCATTTGCATTTTTGCAAATTATCCATTCATGTCTCCTGTCTGTTTTTATACTGGGTTAGTAATTTTTTTGTTGTCATTGATTTTTTTAAAAGAACTTATTCTAACTTAAGGCTAATAACACTTTCCATGACATACAAGACAAAGAATTTTCCAATTTTGTTTAACTGTTTCCTTTGATAACATAGTTTAAGTTTTTCTGAGGATTAAATATAGAAGAACAATTTCTGTATTTATAAGGGAGTAACCCTTATAGTTTAAAGTTTTTAAATACATTTTATTCTTTAATCTATATGTAATTTATGTGCGCATGTGATATCAGGAGGTAATCCAACTTGAGAGGTGGCTAAATAGCTGGTTATCTATGGTTTCTGTAAGCAGGGGCATTTTTGAGTTTCTCTGTGAGAATTCTGTCACACCCTTCTAACTGCCCATTGTATCTCCTTGGGCACAGCACCAGTGAGGTCAGGGATTGGACTAGGATGTCAGTTAAATGCAGGGGATGACTGAGCTTAGAGACAGTCACTTTTCACAACCCAGTAGAAAATATAAGCCTACTAAATTATAAGTGACAGATGTGAGAAGCAAAATTTCAGGGATTATATACCATGGCCTTCAAAGATACTTTGGCAATGACTCACAGTTCCCAGGGAGGCAGCTGACTTTTTTTCTTTGCTGATTACCATTATTTATGCCTCTGCTGAACAAGTTGTGATGCATCTAAATAAAATCAGCTGCTCTTTACCTATTGCTAGGACACGGCGCAAAAAAAAAAAAAAAAAAGATTTACAAGGTAGAGATATTTGGAATCGGCTTTTTGGAAAGGATTTTGTGGGTGGAGGGAAAATGGGGCAGCTAGCCAGTCCAGAATGCTTTGCATACATGTTATCTTTTGACTATAATAACATTATCATTGATTTCCCATAGAGCCTCTGAATAAAATCAGATGGTAAATTGCTGTGAATTATTTATCATGTACAAGGCTGTAATTCCTCCCTCTGACAATCGCTGCCTGTGTCAGTTCCATTATTTGTGTTATTGCACTTAATGTACCCTCCAGAATTATTCCCCCTAAAGTAAACCTTTGGTTGTAAAATTCCACCTCTTAGAAGGCAGCTGTTTGTCTCCTGCCTCTTTTAACATATTTTGTCTCTTTGGTCTGAATTCTGAATAGAAATCAGAACTTTTTTTAATAATCACTCCCTTATGAAGCATGTTAGCGAATGCTTGCCTCCCTTAAAGAACCTTGAGATTTGCATGGTTTTGTTTGATTTGCATGTGTGATTTATAAATGTTGCATTTGAAACAAATTTTCTCTTATTTTCATTAACAGAAAAATAGCAAAATGACTGCAGCTCAAAAGGCTTTGGCTAAAGTTGACAAGACTGGAATGAAAAGTATTGATTCCTTTTTTGGTCCAAAAATTTTTTAAAATGTTGGAAAGATTTGAAACTTTGAAAATGAAATCCAGCAGAAATATTTGTCTTTTACATGTTCAATTTTGATCCTTCCTCCATATCACTGTACTTCCTGAACCTCAGTCACCATTTGAAAAAAAAAAGAAAAAGAAAAAAGAACAGTTTTTAGATTCACTTGAACATTTTGTTATACTTGAATTTTATGTTCCCGAATAAAATATGGGAAAGCGATTGTATAACTAAATGACTTGGGGACTTCAGAGTCTTCTTCGACATACCGAAAAGTAATCAAGTGACTAGAATTAATTTCTAGCATCTCAATTTCCTCAATAAACTGACATGTGACAATATGTGAGTGTATGCCTGTTATTTTGTGCAACTTTGCCAAATGGTCTTATAGCAATGTAGTTTTCAATATACTGAGAGAGTTTTGGCTTCTGTTTAATGGTTTCTTTCTGTTTTACGAATTTATGTTCTTTGTAGAAAATAAAGTATAAAACAAAAATTGTAGTCTCTCATATTTTCATTACCCAGGGATAATATGGTGCATTTTATAATTTTTTAAAGGAACTACAATTTTATAACCTTTTTTTCTTGACAACATCATTTTGTGAGCATTTGTCCAGTCTATTAATATGCTTTTTTTAATGGCAGTAATTTTTAATTATTTGAATATTTGATTATTTAATAACCATGACCCTGTTTTGGGTATTTAGATTATTTTGAAGTATTCACTATTTGAAGAATCAGGTTATACATAAATATTTGTCCACATCTTTTATTCTTAGAATGGATCTTTAGATGTAGGCTTACTGGTTCATAACTAAGTTCTCCAAATATATATTTGTGGGAATATATTTCACAGAAAGTTTATAGTGTCTTGCACCCTAACAAATGGTAGTGTGAATTCTTACCAAATGCCACCTCATTAGCTTTAAGAGTTGACTTTGCAAATAAATGGGAAAAGGCATTTTATGGTAGCTTTAATTCACATTTCCCTGATTAATAATGATATTACTGTTAAATATTTTTCATGTTTACCGGTCACTTGTCATCTCATGGAATTATCTGTTTATGTCCTGTGTTAAATTTTTGGAGTGTCAGAATTTTTCTAATTGACTCTAAAAGTATCTTATCAACGTAAGAAACATTCAAACCTAGAGTTTTTGGTGTGTTAATTGAGCCAAACTGACAACAATTGCTGGGAAGCAGTGTTCTCACCAGACTGAGAAATGCTCTGCAGAGTGGCAGTTTAGCACCTTATTTTATACATTAGAATCAAAGGAGGAGCCATAAGAGGGTTACATGAAGTCCATTGGTGATAGATTAGGGAGGCAGGAGAAAGCAAAGTGGGGGTGGGGGGAATCTCTGGGATTGGATAAAAGTTAAAATGCTTCTTTTACATAGGTGGGTAAGGGATAGTTAACAGTCAACAATTAACGTGGTAAAAATAACAGTGAGGGGATTGGTGGTCTCAGTTTGTGCCCAAAGGGGTTTGGGTAAAAGAGAAGTTACTTTGACATTCCAAAGGTATATTGTCAGAGATGCAGAAAGACAATAGACAGGCTTAGTTAAGGTCAAATTTGACCTTTGTTAGGGAAAAATACCGGCCTAGGACAGGACTGCCCACCATGAACTGCTTTTAGTTACTACCATATTTTGCCGTGTATAATGTGCACTTTTTTGCCTAAATTTTTAAGGGAAAGATAAGGATGCGTGTTTATACGTGGGTAGTACTAATTCCATGTCTATATAAATGTTTTTAATCCTTTTATTTATGTTTATGCATTAAAAGTGTAACTCTGGAAAGCAGTAACGATATCTGAATGCAAAATACTACTCTGGAGTACGATAATCAGTTTTGTTTCTAAATTGAATGAATTAATTAATTAATTAATTAATTAATTAATTAAAATGGAAGATTTTCTTCCTGAAAGTTCGGGCCAAAAACATGGATGTGCAGTATACACAGGAGCACATTATACATGGTAAAATACAGTAAGTTTTAATTTTAGACCATTCTTTGTGGTTACTTTAGGTCTTTTGAGTTTTTGTAAGGCTACCTTGCAGACCTCTCCTGAGCCTGTCAGGTTAATATGTGGCCCCTTTTCTTCCAAATCTTACAATGTTATACTTATGTTACTGGACCAGGGCCTGGCCCTCATGGGTATACCCATAGTCTGTTGGTAGGGTGTGGGTTCTTGACTTCCCATAGGAAAGATTTCACAACACAAGTCCAGCTGACTACGAGGGCACATGTATTAAAGCTGGGGACAGTAAAACAGGAAGGGCTTAGCGTAGAAGAAGCAATAAAAGAGCCTAGGCTGGGCTGCCTTAGCTCACTGGGAAGTCAAAGAAAGGGGGGCTTTGAAGACAGGTTCAGGGGATTAGCCTAGGCCCAGCTGCCACTACCCATTGCTCACCTGATTGCAAGTGTTGTGAGGACCCATAGAGTTTAGAAGTCGTGGGCCTGTAGGGGACGTGGGGTGGGGGAGAAGAAGGGAAATGGAATAGCCCAGGCTGCTCCCCGGAGGGATAACGCAGTGCAGGGTCCTTTGTCTTGAGGATGTTATTTCTTGCAGGCAGGAATTTTAGGGGAGGTCTCAGGGGAGGGTTTGAGTAGAATATTTGCCAGTTGTTCTTGTGAGCACTTTCAGGGCCATGGTCTTCACTGATTGGTCAGTAAAAAGGTGAGCATCTTCAGTCATTGCAGTTGGTTCTGGCTCAACCCACCTGGTTTTGCTGCTTTTCTGGCCCTGGAACTGAAATGCAACCGAGGCCTGGATGTTTTCTCTAGGGAGGTGACTTTTTGTATCTGGCTGTAAATTGCTTAGCCATTTTCTTCGGCCATCTGTCTGTTTCCCTATCCCACTTGCCAAGGAATTTTCCTGGCTTCTTAGTATCCTGTCTTTCTTAGATATTTTTCTTTACAGGAAAGTTTACTAGTCACTTATATTCTTTTAATTTTTTAACAGTTAACTTTTGTTTTACATTTAATTGCTTAAGTTACCTAGAAAACTTATAGTTAAATGTGCTCTGAGAAAAGCTCTAATTTTATTATTTTCTCACCTGTTTAGTTTTCCATTAGTTCTGTAGGATTATTTTGTCAGATTCTAAGAGTAAGTTCCAGTGGGATTTTCAGTGATACTTTTGTTAGATCCATAAAATTTGGGGGAGAAAAGACATCTTTACTAAATTCAGTGTTTTCATTTAAGAATGTATTATTTCTCTGTATTTGCTAAACCCCTAATCATACCTTTCACTAACATTTGGTTCTTCATCTTCATATAGGTTCTAGGTACTTCTTTTTTCTGGGTATTTTTGTTGCTATAATTCAGTTTTTTTTAAGTTCTACTAACTGGCAATATGGTGGTAAAGTGTTACATTTTTATATATTTATATTTTAAATATCCAGTTTACTAAACTACTAAATCTAAACTTTTTCATGTTCATATTGGGTTTGCAATACATAATAAAGTACATAATCTTACTCTGAAAAAAATGTGTGCAATTCTTTCTAATAGTTACAACTCTTTTATGTGTTTTATATCATATTACTGTAACCTAATGCAGGTCCAGCTGCCTGTTGCTACAAAAGCCAATACAGGAGAGGCAGGTGCTGATGTAAGGGAAAGTGGTTTATTTGCAGATACAGGCCATTTGGACGATGGGGGACTCAGGTTTCAAAGTCCATCTCCTGGAAGATAGGGGACGTGTCACAAAGCCCATCTCCACCTATCATTGGAAACAGGTTTTTTATGAGGGAGAATGGAACAGAGCAAAGAAATCAAGGGAGGGGGTTGCAAAATCCTCTGTCCATTCTGATAAGGCAAGTGATGGTTTAGTGTGCATCATCCTAGTTTAGTCATCCTGGCTCCATGGTTGAAGGTCAGCAAATCTCCCAGAGCTGAGATGCCCAAAGGTTGGGGTCTGTATCTTTTGAAGTCAGCTCCTAGGATTTTAATACGAAAATGTTGTTCATCTATAAGCTACATAATACAGAGTCAGTCCTTACATAAAACAATGTCAAAAGAATGGTAGGGTAGGTTACGATATTCTACTCTTTCATTACCATGGACAAGAATATCTAGAATAGTGTTGTAGAATAATATTATTGGTCATCTTTGTCTAATTTGTGGTTTTTTTAATGTACTTTACCATTAATTCTGACACTGTTGTTAAGATGATAAAAATACCAATTTTTAAAAGATTCCTTTCATACTCATAGTTTCTTTGAATTTTAAATTGGTAATTGGTATGTGTGTGTTGTTTCAGTTCTCTCTTTGGCATGTAGGACTATGGAGTATTTATCACTGTTAAACTGTACTTGAGTTTCATGCCTGACAATAGAAAAAGGACAGCATAGATGTTCCCTATTTGGTTTAGCCATTATCAAATCTACTTTTTAAGACTTACTCTGGGTTTCTTCATCTATATTGAAAAGCAATATTGCTGTTAGGTTTTAGCATCAGAACTACTTTAGCTTTCCGTATTCCCCAGTGTTCTGGAAGGAATAACATTTCATAGTAATAATTTCTGGAAAGTTTTAAAGAATTTAAGTGGTAAAATTATCTGGCACTGAGACTTCTCTTTTTTGTTGATGTTATAGTCTTTAATCTGGAAGAATTATTCTTCATCAGTCATTCACCTACAAGTTTTAGAATCTAGTGATGATTTTTCTGTCATTTCTTCTATTTTTATTTCCTGTATATTCACGTTTACTGATCATTTGTCATCTTTTTCTATAAGGGAGTGCTTTTCCTTCTCTATTTATGTGTTCATATATAAAGTAATATCAGTTTGGACTTGAAAATTTTATCTAACGAGTTATATTACATACTTTGTTACTAGTTTTGATGTTTATATTGTCCCAGAAAGGCCACTGGGGGCCCCTTCAAGTTGGCGCTTATATCTTTTTGGTATGTTTTTATTTTTCTTTCATACTCCCTTACTTGTTCTGCTACAGGCTATTTTAGGCTCCTCTTGTTTGTTTCCCTGCCCAAACCCTGGAATTGGCTTTTTCCAAGAAGCCAGGGTTGCTTTTAGTAGAGAATGGTATTTAGACACCAAAGCCTAGGTGTGCTCATTGGTACTATTGATCTATATGTGTGGGGTTTTGTAGATTTTCTTTTATCATGTTGAGGCAGTTCTGGTCCCCGTTCACTCAGAATATTTACCATGAATGGATATTGAATTTGGTCAAATAATTTTTCTGTACCCACTGAAGTGATAATGTACTTTTCTTTTAATGAAGGAATATCTTTTAATAAGACCAGTATAATGACTGATTTTTGAATGTGAAACTAACTGTACATTCCTGAGATAAACTCTGCTTGCTCACAGTGTATTATTTTCTTACATAGTGTTGTGTTTTATTTTCTAATATTTTGTTAGGGATTTTTAGATCTCCAGATGAGAGATATATTGGTATGGAGTTTTCCTTACTTTCAATGATTTTGTTAGTTTTGATATCAGTAAAATTAACCTTATAAAATGACCTGGAAAATACTCCCCCAGCATCTTTTTTTATGAAAGAGTATGTGGGAGATTGGTGGTGTTTCTTCCTTTTATATTGTACAGAATTCACCAGTGAAGTCATTTGAGCTTGGAATTTTCTTTCTGGGAAAGTTTTTAATTAATACAGTTTTTAAATAGATACAGATCTATTCTAATTTTCTTCTTTTTCTTATGCCAGTTTTAGTAATTTAGTGATTTTTAAGAAATGTGTCTTTCACCTAGGTTGTCAAATTTATTGGCATAAGTTGTTCTTCGTATTTTTATTATCCTTTTAATATCTGTGGCTCTGTAGTGTGTGGCTCTATAGTAAAGTTCCTTCTTTTATATCTGATATGGGCCATTGGTGTCTTCTTTTTTGTTTCTTGATTAATCCAGCTAAAGATTTATTAATATCTTTGACCCTTTTAAAGAGTCATTGTCTTCCGGCTTATATAATATCTAATGAGATATCTGTGATAATTCTTGTATTTCTTCCACTTTATATAATGTGTCCCCTATGGTTTCTTTCCAGTTTTTCTTTCTTTATTATTATTTCCAGCAAGATGATTATGATTTGTCGATGTGGTTTTCTTTGTGTTTATCTGGTTTGTGGTTCTGTTGAGCTTCTTGAATGTTTCAATGTATAATTTTAATAAAATTTAGGAAATTTCTGGCCATATTCTTTAAATATTTTCCTGTCCACCCCTCCTCCTTTTTTCTTCACCTCCTCAGCTTCTGGGACTTCAGTTATTGTTAGCATAATTCCCTAGACCACTTGATTCTCTCCCACATGTTCTTCACTCACTTTCTGTCGTCTTTTTTCTATTCCATTCTAAAGTTTCTCTTGCTATATATTTAAGGTTTTTTCTTTAATTGATGTCATTTATTTTTGCTTTGCTTTTTTATTGAATTTATTGAGGTAACATTGGTTCATAACATTATAAATTTAAGGAGGACATTATATTGCAATATCTGTGTAGTTTATTGTATGTTACCACCAAATGTTCAGTCTCCTTCCGTCACCATATATTTGGTGCCCTTTACTCAGTTTATGTTCTCCCAGACCCATTTCCCTCTGGGAATCACCATTCTGTTGCCAGTATCTATCAGTTTGTATTGTTTCTTTTGTTATTGCATTTTGTTTGATATTCCCCATATCAGATAATTATATGTTTTTACTGTCCTTTTCCATTTGACTTACTTAACATAGCATAACACCCTGAAGATTGATCCATGTTGTTGCAAATGGCAATATTTAATCATTCATAGACCTGTGTAGTGTTCCATTGTATATTTATAAGACCACATCTTTATCCATTCATCTCTCAATAGACACTTAGGTTACTTGTCTTTTGTTAACCTCAGTGAATTTTGCTTCAAAAATTGTAATTTTTAGTTCTAGATGTTCTGTCAGTTCTTTTTTATATCTTACCATTTCTTTCCTCATCATACATGTCTCTTCCTTTTTTTTTAATTTTTGTTCAATTACAGTTGTACCCATTTTTCCCAGATATTTTCCACTGCTCTACCCATCCCCAAACCCCACATTCAATCTCCCCTCCCTCTGTTTTCTTTGTCCTTGGGACCTTTATACATGTTCCTTGACTTGAGCTTTCCCCTTCCTTCCCCTGTTATCCCCTTCCCCCCTACCCCCTGGTTATTATGAGTGTGTTCTTTATTTCCATGTCTGTGGTTCTGTTTTGCCCTGCTCTTCGTTTTGTAGATTAGGTTACACTAATAGGAGAGATCATATGATATTCGTCTTTCACTACTTGGCTTATTTCACTTAGCATAATTCCATACATACTGTCGCGAAGGACAGGAGTACCTTCTTTCTGCTGTGTAGTGTTCCATTTTGTAAATGTACCATAGTTTTTTGATCCACTCATTTACTGATGGGTATTTAGGCTGTTTCTTGCACTTGGCTATTGTAAATAGCACTGCTATGAACATTGGGGTGTATAGGTTCTTTTGAGTTGGTGTTTCAGGATTCTTAGGGTATAATCTCAGGAATAGAGTTGCCAGGTCAAAATGCAGTTCCATTTTCAGTTTTTTGAAGAAATTCTATACTGTTCTCCACAGTGGCTGCAGCACTCTGCATTCCCACCAAGAGTGTATTAGGTAGGGTTCCCTTTTCTCCACAACTTCATTAACACTTGTTTATGACGACCATTCTGACCTGTGTCAAGTGGTACCTCACTGTGGTTTAAATTGGCATCTCTCTCATGGCTAATATGCTGAGCATTCTTTCATATGTCTCTGGGCCCTGTGTATGTCCTCCTTGGAGAAGTGTCTGTTCCTTTGCCCATTTTTAATTAGCCCCCTTAGTCAAACATTCATTGACCCTAGAGGCATGGGTTTATTTCTGGTCTCTCTGTTCTGTTCCATTGATCTTTTTTGTCTCTTCTTATGCCACTATCAGAATGTTATGATTACAATGGCTTTATACTAGTTTGATATCAAGTATTGTGATCCCTCCTACTTTGTTCTTATTTCTCAGAATTGCTGCAGCTATTCGAGGTCAGTTATGGTTCCATATAAATTTTTGAAATGTTCATTCTATATCTGTCATTGGTATTGGTATATCTGTCATTGGTATCAATAATGTCATTGGTATTTTAATAGGGGTTGCACTGAATCTATAAATTGCTTTGGGAAGTATGGACATCTTGAGGATGTTAATTAATTCTTCCAATCAATGGTATATGGTTCCAGTTACTTGTGTCTTCCTTATATTCTTTCTCCAGTGTACTGTAGTTTTCTGACTATAGGTCTTTTACATCCTTGGTTAGATTTTTTCCTAGGTACTTTATTTTTCTTGTTGCTCTAGCAAATGGGATTTTTGTCCTGATTTCTGTTTCTGATATTTCCTTGCTGATGTACAAAAATGCCTTTGATTTCTGAATATTGACTTTGTATCCCACTCTTTTGTCAAATTCACTTATTATGTCACATAGTTTTATGGTGGGGTCTATAGAGTTCTCTATGTACACTGTCATGTCATCTGCAAACAATAACAGTTTTATTTTCTCCAATCCATTTGCATGGCTTTTGTTTCCTTTTCTTCTCTGATCACTGTGGCTACAACTTCTAATACTGTGTTGAATAGAAGTGGTAAAATCTGACACCCTTGTCTTGTCCCTGAACTTTGTGGGAAATGTTTTAGCTTTTGCCCCTTGAGTATGATGTTGGCTGTGGGTTTCTCATATATGGCCTTTATTATGTTGAGGTATACTCCTCTGCTCCCACTTTGCTGTGTGTTTTTATCATAAATGGGTTCTGTACCTTATCAAATGCTTTTTCGCATCTACTGATATGATCATGTGATTTTTGTCTTTCCTTTTGTTCATGTGATGGATTACGTTTATGGATTTGTGAATACGATACCATCCTCGCATCCCTGGGATGAATCCCACTTGATCATGGTGGATGACCTTTTTAATGTATTGCTTGATGTGGTTTGCCAATATTTTGTTGAGGATTTTAACATCTGTTCATGAGTGATAGTGGCCTCCAGTTTTCTTTCTTTGTTGTGTCTTTATCTGGTTCGGGGATTAGAATGATGCTGGCCTCATAAAAAGAGTTTGGGAGTCTTCCTTCTTGGATTTTTTGGAATAGTCCGAGAAGGACAGGGGTTAGCCCTTCCTGAAATGTTTTATAAAATTCTCCTGTGAAACCATCTGGTCCAGGGCTTTTGTGTGCCTGGAGTTTTTTTTATTACTGCTTCAGTTTCACCAGCTGTTATGGGTGTGTTCAGACTTCTGCTTCATCTTCATTCAGTTTTGGAAGATTTTATTTTTCTAGAAATTTGTCCATTTCACCCAGGTTTTCAGATTTCAGGCATATAGTTGTTCGTGGTAATTTCTTACAATCCATTGTATTTCTGTGGTATCAGTTTTGTAATTTCTCCTCTTTCATTTCTGATTTTATTTACTTGGGTCCTCTCTCTTTTCTTCTAAATGAGTCTGGTTATAGCCTTGTTGATTTTGTTTATCTCTTCAAAGAACCGGCTCCTGGATTTATTGATCCTTTGCATTGTTCTTTTAGTCTCTGTGTTATTTAATTCTGCTCTGATCTTGATTATTTACTTCCTTCTTCTCACTCTGAGCTTTGTTTGTTGTTGTTCCTCCAAGTCTTGTAAATGCAGGGTTGATTATTTGAAATGTTTCTGCCTTTTTTAGTTAGGCTTGTATTACTATGAACTTCCCTTTCAGGACCGCCTTCGCTTTGTCCCATAGGTTTTGGACTGTTGTATGTTCATTTTCCAGAATATTTTTGATTTATTCTTTGATCTCCTTATTGACCATTCATTATTTAGTAGCATGCTATTCAGTCTCCATGAGTTTGAATGATTCTGAGTTTTTTCCTTGAGGTTGGTTTCTGGTTTCAAGCCCTTGTGCTCCAAGAGAAAGCTTGATATGATTTCAATTTTCATGAATTTGTTTAGACTTGTTTTGTGTCCTGTCATGCGGTCTACCTTTGAAAATGTTCCATGTGCATTTGAAAAGAATGTGTTTTTTGCTTCTTTGGGAAGAAATGTCTATATATATCAGTTAAGTCCATTTGATCTAGTGCATCATTCAGTGCTACAACATCCTTGTTGATATTTTGTTGGAAGCTCTATCCATTGTTGACAGTGGGGTGCTAAAATCCCATACTATAAGTGTGTTGCTGTCTATATCTTTTCTTGAAGTCCTCCAGGATTTCCTTGTATATTTGGGTGCTACTATGGTGGGTGCATGTATGTTTGCTGTGTATTTCCTCTTGATTGATTCCCTTAATACTTATTCCCTTAAGTATTATGAAGTGTCCCTCTGTGTCTTTTTCTTTTTTTTTTTTTGGCCTTTGTTTTAAAGTCTGTTTGTCTAATGTAAGTATTTTTACCCTGCCTTTTTTTTCCTGTCACTTTCAGTCTGTATAGGTTTTTTGTTCTGAGATGAGTCTCTTGCAGGCACCATTTGTATGGGTCATGTTTTCTTATCCATTCAGCTACCCTCTATGTTGGATTGGGGCATTGAATCCATTTACATTTAAAATTATTATTGACAGGTAATTATTCATTTTCATATTCCTCCTTAGTACCTGTGCTTCTCTGTCTCTTGCTGTTTCATCATCATCTTAAAGCAGCCACGTTAGCATCCCTGGCAATGCTGGTTTGGTGGAGATGTATTCTTTTAGTCTTCTTTTATGTGGGAAACTCCTTATTTCACCTTCCATTTTAATTGAGAGCCTTGCTAGGTAGAGTAGTCTTGGCTGCAGGCCTTTGCCTTTCATTACTTGAAATACTTCTTGCCATTCCTTCTGGCTTGTAGTATTTCTGTTGAGAAATCAACTGCTCCTCTTAAATAATAATAAATAATTAAATAAATATTAAGTAAATAATTAAGTAATAATAAAGAATAACAATAAAGAATAAAAGGAGGTTCCTTACATATTATACTATCTGTTTCACCCTTGGTGCTTCTAAGATTCTCTCTTTGTATTGCAAATTTGGCATTTTCATTAAGATGTGTCTTGGAGTAGGTCTCTTTCTGTTCATCTTGATTGGGACCTGCTGTGCTTCCTGAACTTGCAAGCTTTTCCCCTGTCCAGGATTGGGATATTTTTGTCATTATTTTTCAAACACATTTTCTATCCCTTTCTCCTTTTCTTCTCCTTCTGGTATTCCTATGATTTGATGTCGTTGTGTTTCATGTTTCCAGAAGTTTCCCGAAGCTATCTTTATATCTTTTCTCCTTTTTTTCATGCTACTGCTCTACCTGGATAGTCTTTTCAACCTTGTCTTCTAGATCACTAATTCAGTCCTCTGCTTTATCCAGGCTCATTCTAATTCCTTCTGGTATACTTTTTATTTCAGATATTGTATTCTTCATTTCCTCCTGGTTCTTGTTTGTAGTTTCTGTTCCTTTTTCATGCTGTTGTAGTTACCACTCAGCTCCTTTTAGTTGTCACCGAGTTCCTTGAGCATCCTTATAACTGTTCTTTTGAATTCTGTGTCTGATAGTTTGCTTGCTTCCCTTTCATTTAGCTCTTTTACTGGGAAATCTTCAATTCCTTTCGTTTGGGGGTTCTTTGTCCCTCCATTTTATATGACTCTGTTTGTTTCTGCTTTTCAAGATGCTCTGGTTTGCCAGCCGTCTTCATGGGGTAGACTTCTGTGGTAGTAGTTCTGTGGGACTCAGTGGTATAGTCTCTTTGATCTCCTTGTCTGGATCCTCTAGAGTTGCCCTCTCTTCCATTTGTGTGTGTTCTCTTGTTGTATTTGTGCTTTACTTGTTAGTGGCTTCTTTGTTGGTGGGTTCTCCCCTCCCATGGCCTTACTGGTAGTCACAACTCCCACTTTGTTTTGTATGCTGTTGTACAGGTGTTGGTTAACAAAGCAGTATTACCAGACAGCCAAACCTAGGCCAGCGAAAAGAACCTCCCTACCACATCAGCAACCTCAACTGTGATTGAGCTAAGATTAATAAAAGTGAAGAGAGATTGTGGATGTTATAAGATTTGACAGAGGGAATGTGAGATGACTAAAAGGGGGGAAATGTTAATGAGTAGTAGTAAGTGGGAGGAGGATTGATAAGAGCTGGGATAGTACTGAGGCAAAGAAAGGGAGAGAACAAAATTTAAAATGTAAAACACGAAAGGGCAATGGGAACAATAGGGTAATAAAATAGAAGTGTATACTATGAGGATTGAATTAAAACTGAAAAAGTATTGGACGAAAAGAGAAAAGCCACAACAGAGTCTATAGAAATGACAATGGAATGAAGTTTAATGAAAATGGAACAGGAATAAAAATATTGTACCAAAACGAAAAGTGAATATGAGATGGCTACCGTTAAAGACAAATGATTTTGAGAGGATGGGGGAAGCAAACTAATAAGAGTAAGGAGTAAAGCCCAGGTTCAGAGAGGGGCGAAAAAAAGAGAAAAAAAGAAAACAATGAAATAAAACTCTTCACTCAGTTGATCAGGGTCAGAGGGAAGGCGAAATGGAGTAAGACAGAATATTCCATGGGATTTAAAGTACAAACAACTAGTGAACAAATAGGAGTTCCTTTGAAGAAGTATAGCAATAACTGGTATTTCACAAAACTAGCCACTGTTTATAAAAGGTGGAAAAGAAATAAGACCCTTATAAGAGGGGGGGAAAAATGTGAGCTTACTTTAGAAAGGAGAGCTTATGCGAGGTTAGATGCAGGAGAAATAGTAAGAGTAAGAGATGGAAACTTGGCAGTGTGAGAGAAAGTTTACAACACTAGTAAAGCTCAGGAAGACAGGGAAATGGACTAAGACCAGGGAGAAAGGATGCTGTGTGGGAGAATAACTGATATTATAAGAAATATATAATCTGGATAAAAAGAATAAAAAGTAAAAGACCAAGAGTAGTGACTTATTTGGAATAGGAGTGAAGTGAAAGACGAGAAATTAAAATGCAGTATGAAAGGGAGAAGAGAAGATAACAAAACAAAACAAACTAAAAAATAAGCCTAAATAAATGAGAGGAAAATGAAATAAAAGAAAATGCAAGTTCTGATGAAGAGAAAGGTGAAATTTGTCTCAGCTGTTGGTGTTCGCCTTCTGACTTCTTTCTGGATCTGTCTCTGTTTTTCTCTCAGCTCCTGGTTTAACTCTTGGCGGTGCGGGGAGTGGGGAAGCCACCTGCTGACTGTTAAGCCTACCCAGCTGGTTTGCAGATGTTCCTGGTTCCTGCAGGCTGTGGGGCACTACTGGGCTCCATTTTTCCTTTTCTGTGGTTTGGCATGGAGTCACAGGTTCCCAGTTTCTAGTCCACGCCCTCAAAGCATTGAGCGGCTTGCACTGTCCACTCTGCACATTTGTGCCAGGCCAGTGCCATAAGTCACATTACTTTGCACCCCTTTGATCAATCCATGAGGTTCACTGAGTGTGAGCAAATCTCGCCCACGCTCCTCCCTCTTTGTTGGCCAGGCCCTGCTCATGGGAGATCCCTGCACTATGCGCTTCAGTTCTCCTTTTGAAAAAAGTCTCTCGGTACTGCTGCCCCTCCAAGCCACTGCCCAGCTTTCCACACACTCCAGCTTTCTGTCAAGTCCAGAGTGTATCTGGGTCATAGCCAGTCACGGACCACCTCCTCTCCCAGCTCCAGGTGCCACCAGGCACCCCCCACCACTCCCTGTCACTGTCCCAGCCAGCAGCCGCTGCTCCATTGTGTATGCCACCACTGTGGGTGCACTTCCTCCATTTTTTTCCCCAGTGATTTACCCGTTCAAATCTCTCCTGGCTCAGGTCTGGGATTTCCCCACCTTGGATTGAGAAGGAGCCGCTAGGCTGCTATCACTGACCTCGCTCTCCTCTGATGTCCCCTTAGCAGCCACGGTTTCTGGTGTCACTCTCAGAATCCTTCCCTGTCCACCTACAAAACCCCTTTACCGCCCATTTTGAAGCATCCTCTGTACACTTCGGCTTCTACATTTCATATCAGCTAAGATTCTGTTGGCTGCGCAGTTTGTTTTTCAAAAGATCCGCTAAGTGTTCCAGTTGGGTGCACGAGCAAGGGGGCTCATCTCCTACCTACTTTGCTACCATCTCTCTCATGTTTTCTTTTAAATACTTCATTGTAGCTACAATAGCTGCTTAAATGTCCTTGTCTGCTAGTTTCATCATCTCTGTGACTTCTGGATCTGTTTCTCTCTTTTCTTTCTTCGCATTTCAGTTTGAAATATTTTAAAACAACAGAAAAGGTGCAGAAACAATATAGAGTTTAGATATACCCTTCATCCATCTTCAACATTACCACCTTACGTAACCATAGTACAATTATCAAAACAGGAAATTTACATTAATACAATATTATTTATTAATTTACCAACTTGTGTTTCACCCGTTTTTACATTAATGTTTTTCTGTTCCATAATCTAACTCCTTACCCTACATTGCATTTATTTGTTATATCTCTGTGTTGTTTTTTTTAACTGTAAAAAACAGCCTTTATTGTTATTGATATACTTGAGGTGTTTCCCACCAATTCTCCCCTCCTTGGCAAATTTTGATATGGTTTTTAAGATTTTTTTTCCTCTTCAAAATAATTTTATTTATTTTTTCTTTATATTTTTTGGTCTTTTTTCTCCCCTTTATTCCCCCTCCAACCTGTTCTGCTCCCACCAGCATTCCCACCACCACTTAGTTCATATCCATGAGTCGTACGTATAAGTTCTTTGGCTTCTCCATTTCCTATACTATTCTTAACCTCCCCCTGTCTGTTTTGTACCTACCAATTATGCTTCTTATTCCCTGTACCTTTTCTCCCTTTCTTCCCCCTCCACTCCCTGCTGATAACCTTCCATGTATCTCCATTTCTGTGATTCTGTTCCTGTTCTAGTTGTTTGCTAAGTTTTTGTTTTTGCTTTTTTAGGTTCAGTTGTTGATAGTTGTAAGTTTGTTGTCATTTTACTGTCCATAATTTTGATCTTCTTTTTCTTAGATCAAAATGTCCCTTTAACATTTCATATAATAAGGGCTTGGTGATGATGAACTCCTTTAACTTGAACTTATCTGGGAGGCACTTGATCTGCCCTTCCAATCTAAATGATAGCTTTGCTAGATAGAGTATTCTTAGATGTAGGTCCTTGCCTTTCATGACTTTGAATACTTCTTTCCAGTCCCTTCTTGCCTGTAAGGTTTCTTTTGAGAAATCAGCTGATAGTCTTATGGGAACTCCTGTGTAGGAAATTGTCTCCTTTTCTCTTGCTGCTTTTGTCTCCTTTCTCTTGCTGCTTTTAAGATTCTCTCCTTATCTTTCATTTTGGGTAATGTAATTACGATGTGCCTTGATGTGTGCCTCCTTGAGTCCAACTTCTTTGGGACTCTCTGAGCTTCCTGGACTTCCTGGAAAACTGTTTCCTTTGCCAGATTGGAGAAGTTCTCCTCCATTATTTCTTCAGATATGTTTTCAATGTCTTGCCCTTCCTCTTCTTCTGGCACCCCTGTGATTTGGATGTTGGCATATTTAAAGTTGTCCCAGAGGGTCCTAAGCCTCTCCTTGTTTTTCTGAATTGTTTTATTCTCTTGTGGTTGAATGTTTATTTCTTCCTTCTGCTCCAAATTGTTGATTAGCGTCCCAATTTCCTTCCCTTTGCTGTTGGTTTCCTGTATATTTTTCTTTATTTCACGTTGCATAGCCTTCAATTTTTCCTCTATTTTGCAACTATACTCAACCATTTCTGTGAGCATCCTGATTATCAGTGTTTTGAACTCTGCATCTGATAGGTTGGTTCTCTCTTCATTGCTTATTTCTGTTTTTGGAGCTTTGGTCTGTTCTTTCATTTGGGCCATATTTTTTTGTCCCTGGCGTGCCTATTATGTTGTGAGGGGCAGAGCCTTAGGTATTCTCCAGGGCAGGACAACCCACGTGCTGCTTTGTGGCCCTGTCAGTCTGGATGAATGTTTCTTCTTTAAATCCTTGGTTGTTGGACTTACATACAGTTCTATTTTCTGGCAGTTCTGGTTGTTTTTTTGTTTTTAAATTTGTTGTTGTCCTTTTGGTTTTACAAGGAAGCAAAGTATATCTACCTACACCTCCATCTTGGCCAGAAGCCCTGTTTTTTATAATTGTTTAAGAGTCTCTTAATCTTTCTTTCTTTGTAAGTGACCTTGACATTTTAGGGTACAGATGAGTTATTTTGTAAAAACTCCCCTCAGTTTTTAAGATACTTTGATACTGTACTAATTTCTTATTTTTTAAAGATTTTATTTATTTATTTTTAGAGAGAGGGCAAGGGAGGAAGAAGGAGACAGAGAGAGAGAAACATCAGTGTGTGATTGCCTCTCACGTGCCCAACTGGGAACCCAGCCTGCAAACCACACATGTGCCCTGACTGTGAATTGAACCAGCCACCCTCTGGTTCACAGGCACTCAATCCACTGAGCCACACCGCCAGGGCTAATTTACTGTTTTTCATGTAATGATTTCATAATGTCAATAACATACTACTAAGAACAAATACTATATAGCATTTATGTGTTTGGCACTATTATGAGCTCTTTACATATAATTCATTTAATTTTCAAAATGGCTATAGTTTTAGGGCAGTGTGCTGTAGGAGCCAGGGTAGTGACACCTAACCCAAAGGACAAAAGATGAAAAGCTATTTAAACATTTGAACTATCACCATCTTCAAAGACTTATACTTCCTTACTCCCAAGGACATACTCCCCCATCAGGTTTAATGTGAATGTCAAGTGGAATTGTGTTTTGTTGATCAGGGTCTATTTCTAGTGTGCTACAGCCCATTCCTGGGATCATACTTCTCTTACTTGGGACCTTAGCAAAGCACAAAGGCAATTTCAAAGTAAGAAACTAAAATGTATCCATTTACTTACAAAATGTACAGTGTTATTTATTTTATATACAAACTATGGTAACAACAGTAAGTGGATATCATAATCTTTAAAAATGTAAATGAAGTGAAAAATGACAAACCATGTTTCAAACTAACCTGAAAAATTTACTTTTAAAAAGTAAAAGTAATTGGTCTAAAAAGATCAGTTTAAAGTAGCTGGATTATACCTCATGGTAGTCCCAGTCCTGCCTTAATTCCATGAACCATGGACAAATCACAAGCACTGCTGGCCCACAGTCATGTCTTCTGTGTGAGATGACACTAGACCATTGAGTTATGTCCTTCCCTGTTCCCTGCTGCCTGGGAGCCTCATCTCCTTTATAACTGTGAGGAAAATGATTTTAGTGTGAGCATCCACCCAGTGCTTCCTATGTATCAGGTACTCCTCTAACTCTAGATGGATCATCTCATCTGTTTCTCTGGAAGAAAGTCTGGAAGGAAATACACCAACATACTCATACTGGCTCTTGTGGTTTTCAGGGCATATATAATTTCTCTCTTAATTTCCCATAGATTATATTACTTCGCAGTAGGAACAAATGCAAGCAACACAATTATTGGAAAGTAATAAAGACTGACAAAGTGCTTTGCAGTGTTTAAGCATTTTTCACATGAATTTATGTGTGTAATATTTCCAGAAACCATATGGCACACTAGGTTTATTTTATAATTGAGTTATTTCCCCCATTTTATAGTTGAAAAGGTAAAGTCAGCTTATGCACCCAAGGTCACACAGCTAATAAAGAAATGAGCCAGTACTTAAACTCAAGACCTCAGAGTCCCAGACTCTCTGCATCAAATTCTCTTTTCTTAGAGGCTCTAATTTTGATTTGGTTATATCCTGGGAAATCACCCCTCATCAGATTTGAAAGACATTCTCTTCACATAAGTTAGGTTTGACTTTTTCTGTTCTTAAAATTGATCTCACTTGAATAGTGGCTATGTATCACATGTTTTCTCCCAAATAGCCCTTTCTCTAGGACTAATCCAAAATTTGGAGATCTCCAGAATGAACTACATCAAACCTCTCCATAGAAGACAAAGAGCTCCCTATCTAGAATGCGAAAAGTTCAGGAGTATTTCCTTAGTGTTTTTGGAAGATGTCCACAGGCTTTGACTGTGTCTAAATAATGGAAAGAAACAATTAGATTTATGTACTCCTCAGGGTCATTAGACTGAAAAAAAGGTTTTCTTATGTTTAATAGTACTTTATAGTGTTTACAGCAGTCCCATATGAGTAGTTAAATTAATCTTCACAACAGCCCTCTAAGGCAGACCAGAAAGTGGTGTTCTGTTTTATAGATGGTCAAAGTGAGGTCATACACTGACGGTGGCAGAGCAGTGCTGCCTATCCTCTTCAAGCCCAGGCCTCTTTCCTTTTTGCCTCCCCAAGATTCCTATCCATACCATTGCTTATGGTCTTTTACCCTTCAGTAGTCTGGTTTAGTTGTTAATTTTATCTTAAGAAAGGAAAAATCAGATTTATTTTGTTTCACCTTGCTCTATTCATAATGAATTTTGTGGGCCAGTTTGTCCTCAGCAATGGTGAGATTTTAAGTAAAGCTTCTACTTAGCTGGTATATTTGCGTGTCAAATATTAAATTCAGCTGTCAGCTTTTTAGTGTTTATTGTACCTTTGTAAATAAATGTTATTTTGGTGGCCTCACACTAATCAAGCCTATTCGAGAAGGGGAGAAGCACCAAATGTGATTTACAGAGGAATTAGCTTCTTCATAGACATTAAAAGAATTGCTACATTTTAATCAGAATATGTGAAAAATTAAAGTTAGTTGTGTTATTCTTTCAAAAATAAATTCCAAGGAGGAAGCTTAGATTCGTTTATTCCTTAGAACACCTGCTGTGTGCCAAATGTTATTCTTGGCACTAGAAATGTAGCTGTCAACATATCACACAAAATATTTGCCTTCAAGAAGTTTCTGTCCTGCAGAGCAGATAGACATGCCACATAGTACTGGGAGCTGTGGGAAAAGCTGGGCCAGGAAGGTGGACAGAGTCCTGGGCAGGTGGGTGGTCAGGGAGGGTCCAGCCTCTGTCACATCTTGGATACTATGGCATAGAAATCTAATTTCCATCAGCTTTTTTTCTGGTAACTTATAGCTCCAGAATAAAGTGTAATTGACTTTGAACTCAATAAGAAACCAGCTTACAGTGACTAACCTTGTTCAGTGGCATTCTTCAAAAGGATATTAGGGACTACTTCCACCAGCAAGTCTCTATCTATTTTTTCTTAATACATTGGAAGTCTACATAAGGCTTCCTACTTTAAAAAAAAAATGATTTGCTTTTAAAAGAAAAATGCTTTAAGAATTATTTATGTTAGAACCTTTTTCTTTTTATGTATTTTTTCTTCTTCAAATGATGGTGTCTGTTCCATAAGTTTGGGCAACTTTAACATCATTTTGTATTTCATTCCCTTTGAACACTGGAAAGAAAATTCTCTTCTTTCCCATTCATTCTCCTATAGCCTAGAATGAGATCTCCAAGGATAGCCACCACCAAAACCCCTTGCTTCACCAGAGGTCTTCTCTCAGAAGCAAAAATGCACTGCTGCTGATACTCAGAGGACTAAACCAGCCAGCATCGCTTTTCTGTTCCTGAACGTATAGATGCTTGGGGTTTTTGGTGACTCTTCTGCAGGTTACAACATGTTTTGCTTTTCTCCTTAGGTGACAGCACAAAGGCAGAAAAGGAACAAATGATAGCAGGTCCACTCAAGCCTTGGCTGCTTCTCATGTAATTTAAAACTCTCCCAAAGGACTATGGCTTTTACTTCTGCACTTTCTGGAAAATCACCCAAGACCAAAAGATGTGTATTAAAGAACTAACCACAAATGCTCTATGTCTTTGATCAGTTGCACTGGTAAGGTGCGCTGTGGCCTATCTCCATGGAGGAGGTTCTATCATGGAACTTGAATGTACCCCTCGAATGTGAACCAGAGGAATTCAAGCCTTATCATTCATCCCTCTATGGCTGACCTATCCCTATAAAGGTGTGGGTTTTTACAGTGGAGTGCTTCAGATTTCAGAACATTGGGAGGAGAAGGCTCATTGTGAAATTCAGGTTATTTCGTGAGTGTGACCAAGGTGGCTGTTCTGCATTCCTAGGTTTAAGTGAGCATGTGTTAGGTATGTGGTGACCAGGTGGTGATTGTAAGTATTAGGTTCTACACTAAAAGCTTTGGCGAACTGATTTTCTACCCTTACTTATTTTTTTTAAATAGCGACCGCTTCTAGTTCATAATAATACCTGAGCATGTGCATTTTATGATGTGCTGGAGTTATAAACATTGCTTCATTTTTAAAAGATTTGTCCAGTATTTTATCATTTTTTAGAATGAAGTCATAAGATATGGGGGAAGTTGGAAATAGATGTCAAAAAGTAATTTAATGTGGGGCATTCTGATACATAGTGAACATGTTTTAGTGGGTAGTGGGATGGGTGGTTTGTGCAAAAATGTTCAGGGGTTTGAGCTGGCTCATCCGCTTGACGTACAAGAGGAATAGGGTAGAAGCTTCTTAGGTGATGATCTTCCTGCATTCAAACAGAATCCTCAACCTCTTCTTCAGGAAATCATTTTGTTTCTGATTCTCTAACACCATGGGGTAAGTAGAACCTCGTTTTGGAAAGCAGTCTTAATTTTTTTTTACACACCTCTCTTCACATGGAAATTTTTATTAATTAGGAGGGGATTTTAACATTACGTGTTTCTGTACTGATGAGTGAATTCTCCTTTCCAAAACCCAATTCTTGAAAGTCAGCTGTGGAATTCAGCATTTTTTCCTCAAATGATGGTGTCTGTTCCATGGGAATTACCTGTTTGAAATCTAGGTCATTAGGGTAAGAATCAAGAGCCTGATATATAGTTCAATATACAGTTGCAAAGTTAAAATTTGGCTTGTTCTGCCTTATACAATTCCAAATACTACCCTATAGGTCACTGAATATTTTGGCCCAATGCAACTACCAATGCTGGAGTTTTCCTGCTGCGTATGTTGTGTGTCCTTAAGCTAATTGGTTAGCTTCTCAGGCAAAAGAACTGGCTAGTGTGATAGCGGTCCCTCATCTCTCCCTCCTCTAGGACTTAACCTCTAGGAAACCTTTGTGTGACCACCATGCTCCCACGTGTATGAGGCTTCCCCAATTTGAGAAAGCCTGGTTGGAACAGTCCTGCATCTTCTACAGGCTCCATTTATCAACTATGTCTTTTTTTTTTTGGTGGTGGGGGGGCGGGGGGCAGTTAAGATTTTATTTATTTATTTTTAGAGAGGGGAAGGGAGGGAGGAGGAGAGGGAGAGAAGCATCAATGTATGGTTGCCTCTCATGCACCCCCTACTGGGGACCTGGCCTGCCACCCAGGCATGTGCTCTAGACTGGGAATCAAACCAGTGACCCTTTGATTCACAGGCCAGTACTCAATCCACTGAGCTGCTCTAGCCACGGCTCAACTATATCTTGACCCTCTGCCTGTCTCTCTCTCTTATGTTAGAATTCTTCCATGATAAACACGTATTACTTTTAATACAAAAACAGTTACCATAAACGTAATTAATTTATATCATTAGTTTTCTTAAATTTTTTCTCAAAAGTATAATTTTAAAAAATCTTACATCTCATTTGATAAGTTTCTTGGAGGAATAATCTGTTTTACTATTCTGTGCTTCGTATTCAAGTGGATGCTTACCAAATACTGCAAGTGATCATGTAATTGTTCTTTTTTTTACAAATATGTTTTATTGATTGTGCTATTACGGTTGTCCCAATTTTTCCCCCTTTTTTCCTCTCCAACCAGTACCTCCCACCCTCCAGCAATCTCCCCCACTCCCCCGCTTAGTCCATATCCAAGGGTCATGCATGTAAGTTCTTTGGCTTCACCATTTCCTACACTATTCTTAATATCACCCTGTCTATTTTGTACCTACTAATTATGCTTTTCATGACAATTTTTCCTGGCTTGCCACTGTTGCCCTTTGAGCTGTTGCCCTGGTGCTGAATCCCAAAGGAAGCAAAAGCCTTAAGTCCATCAGGGGCCCTTTAAGAGGAGTAAGAGGAGTAAGAGGAGTCTCCTAAGAATCTCACACCTTCTTTCACCTCCCCAATCCCCACTGCTTTTTATAGCCAGAAGTTAATGGGGACTATTCTTTCTGCCACTGGTACCCTAGACTAGGTAGTCTGGTCAGGGGCTGGAATCCCTCATTCCCGAGGTATACGCTCGATTTTTATCCACCACACCTGGATGTGGGACCACCCGTTCCACATCTCCGCACCTCTCCGCGCCACTCCGCTGTGCCTTTCCATGCCTCTTCATACCGCTCTGTGTGTTTCCACATCTCCACCCCTCCTACCTGTCTGGATGAAAGTGGCTTCTTTAAATCCTTGGTTGTCGGATGTCCATACAGCTCAATTTTCTGACTGTTCTGGGTGATACTTGCCTTGTAGCCTAGTTGTAATTTTTCTGCAGTTGCTCGAGGAGGTGAGGCATGTTTACCTGTCCCTCCATCTTGACCAGCAGTCCTAGTCATTCTTCTATTCTCAAAGTTTTAAAGGTTTCGGATCCCTAGTATTGATTCCTTGACTTTTCTTACTTGGTAAAAAATGTATGTTTTGCTTTAAATTGTGTGTGTTTGACATGAGTGTGAATGGTGAGGTTTATTAATTTTGCTTTGAAGATTTACTAAGAGCCTTAAAGATCATTGCAAATGCTCTATTTTACCACCATGACTGAGAATTGCCGTTGCTTTCTATAAAACTAAGTAGAGGCAAAAAACATGACTGAAGGAAAAGAGCAGAAAATAATGTTTCACATTTGTTAATATATAGCCTCCACTGGGTGTTTTTCCCTAGAAGATGGTAACCAGATTGTTCAACTTTACAGCAATAACTGAATCCCCTCTCCCCTCCCCATATGCACACCCCACTTCACTTAAAACTTTTCAGTGATTTCTCATTACTCTTAGGATGAAGCCCCCTATCTTCCCCATGATCTCAAGTCTTTGCATCCCTTACATAGCTCCAACCCTCCCATTTGTTAACAGCCATACTACCTTTTCAAACCCTCAGTGGCACCCTGCTTACTCTGACTATATGACTTTTAGGCATGATGTTTCCTCACCTGTTCTTCAAGCCCCTCTCTGAGTCCCTAAGCCCTGCTCTTTCCTCATCTGTGATCTCCCCTAGTTTGCCATCTGGAAGCTGTAGGGAGACTCCCCTGACCTTGGCAACCAGGACAGGTCTTCTTGTGTGAACCATCATGGCACCCTGTGCTCTCCTTCCTGAAACTGTCACAGAGACATGTTTATGTTTGCAGGTATAATGATAAGATGAATGTTTATCTACCCAGTTAACAAATAACAAAGCTTCCAGAAAGTAGAGACCATTTCAGCTTACCACTTGTGCAGAAGAGTTAACATAGCAGGTTTGAAACTGCTATCATCCGTTGCCTGCTTGCAAGATTGGCCCTTGGTTGATGTCTGGGAACTTAACTGGTAAACAACTCCTTACACTGGTCAGATCAGAGTAGCCCACTGAGTCTAAATTGTTTGTGTAAACAATGTGGTTTATGCTGAACATCTGCCTTCCTTCTTGGGATCTGGAAATTTGAAACCAGCTAGGCAGAGGGTGCTCGTGTGACCAGGCCCCATTAAAACCCTAAACTGGAGTCTCTAATGGGCTTCCCTGGGCAAAAACATTGCATACATGTTGTAGTTTGCTACTGTGTGCACTGACCCTTCACAGGAGGGAGGGAGCATAAGGAAACCTGCACATGATTTCTCCAGATTCCACTGGTATCTCTTTCCCTTACAATTCAGCTGTGTATCCTGACTCTGCCACTGTAGTAAATCTTAGCTTTGAATACAACTATGTGTCAACTCCCATGATCTCCTTATAGCAGACATTCAAATGTGGGAGTGATCTTAGAGACACTCAGTACACCATGTATCCCCAGAACCTTGCACAGTATTTGACATTTAATAAATGACTTATTACTTTATCTTTGAAATGAAAATGAAAATGACTTCAGAGGAGGACTAAGGCTAAATATATCTTGCGGAACTTCTCAAAAGAACTAAGAAATATTAATAATTTATCAACTGTATCCTAATGACCCAAATAAAGAATGTATATACTTCTGAAAAAGACAGAATAAAAAATAATTCAGGAAATCTGGTAGGTCAAAGCCTGTCAGAATTCGTTTTTTCAAAAAGATGAATTTTCTGTACCTGCCCCAGGGGAAGGTGAAGAGCAATGGGTCAGGACCTTCACTGCGTCCCACAGGAGGTTTCCCTGACTTTCCTGTCCCGCCCCTCTAACCCCCACATGGATACAACGTTGGACAATTCTGTCATGTAGGGTGACATGCAGTTTCTGGAGCAGTGAGTGCTTCCACGTGGAAAATCATCTGGAACTTTAAAAAAAATACTGATCCCAAGGCCTCAACCCTAGAGATTCTGATATAATTGGTCTGGCCACATAGATTTCATTGCACAGCCTCTGCTCACTGTCCCTTCCTGGCTCACAGATTAATAGGGAGGCAGACTAATAAGAGGTGGAAATAATACCATTTAACTGAATAGCACAAGAAAGGAGCAGCTATGACAGGCAGTTGGGAGGACTCAAAAATATAAATATCAGGTCAAGTTCAGAGGTGGTCACTCGTAAGAACATCCCATAAGAACTACAGTCCTGAACAAAGTCATTTGTGAGAATACTGTTTTTAACAATTACCAACAATCTACACCACCACTAAGCACAGCCCCAGCCTTACCTCCAATACACACTTCGCTTTATTTTTATCATTTTTGTATTGTTATTCTGTTAGTTGTCCCACTTTTTCCTCCTTTTCCCCTCTCCACCCAGTAGCTCCCACCCTCCAGCAAGTTCATATCCATGCTTAGTTCATATCCATGGGTCATGCATGTAAGCTCTGTGGCTTCACCATTTCCTACACTATTCTTAATATCACCCTGTCTATTTTGTACCTACTAATTATGCTTTTTAATCTCGCACCTTTTCCCCCATTCTCCCCCGTCCCCCTCGCAATTGATATCCCTCCAAATTATCTTCATACCTATGAGTCTGTTCCTGTTCTGATTGTTTACTTAGTTTGTTTTTTGTTTTTAGATTCAGTTGCTGATACTTGTGAATTTGTTGCATTGTTAATATTCATAGTTTTGACCTTCTTTTTGTTAAATAAGACCCTTTAGAATTTCATGTAATAATGGCTCGATGATGATGAACTCCTTTAGATTAATCTTGTCTGTGAAGCACTTTATCTGTCCTTCCATTCTAAATGCTAGCTTTGCTGGATAGCTTTGCTGGTAGGTTGTAGGTTCTTGCTTTTCATCATTTTGAATACTTCTTGGCAGTCCCTTGTAGACTGAAGTTTCTTTTGAGAAATCAGATATGTTCTTATGGGAACACATTTGTAGGTAACTGTCTGCTTTTCTCTGGCTGCTTTTAAGATCCTCTCTTTATCTTTAACCTTTGGCATTTTCATTATGATGTGTCTTGGTGCGGTCATCTTTGCGTCCATCTTGGTTGGAATTCTCTGTGCTTCCTGGACTTGTATGTGTATTTCCTTTGCCAAATTAGGGAATTTTCTTTCCTTATTCTTTCAAATATGTTTTCAATTCCTTGCTCTTCCTCTTTGCCTTCTGCCATCCCAACAATTCAGATGTTGGCATGTTTGGAGATGTCCTTGCGTTTTCTGTACTATCCTTATTTTTTTTTTTAATTCTTGTTTCTTCGCTCTGTTCTGTTTGAATGTTTATTTCTTCTTTATGCTGCTGTCTGTCCTCTGGGCATTAGCCCAGCACTTGACCTGTTTCTAGTCTTTCACCAATTCCCCACATATAACTGGCACCCTTCCAACTGTTGCCCTGGTGTTGATCCCCAGAGTTGTGGGGTTTGTGTATGTTTTAAGATTGTATGGACCCTTAAGCAAAGTTTTCTGATAACCTGGCAATTTTGCCCACTGCCCCTACCCCCACTGTTTTTTTCAACCAGAAGTTATTGGTATTTATCTTCCCGGCACTGGAACTCTGGGCTGTGTGGTCTGGACTGGGGCGGCAATCACTCTTTCCCAAGGTATCCCTTCCAATTTTTATTCACCATAAAAAGGGTGGGAATGTGGGTCCACCCTTGCCCAATCTGCCACCACTGCTGCCTCTCCATGCTGCAACTTGTCCCCTGGCCGCTCTACCCTGTCTCCATGTATCTGCACCCTCTTACCTGACTGGATAAATGTGGCTTCTTTAAATCTTTGGTTGTCGGACTTTAATACAGTTTGATTTTCTGACAGTTATGGATATTATTTGTTTTGAAATTTAGTTGTAATTCCTTTTTGTGGTTGTGGTAGGATGCAAAGCATGTCTACCTATGTCTGTTTGATTGAAGGTCAAGTACTTTATATATTCTGGACATCAATCCCTTATCCAATGAATCATTGGCAAATAACATTCTCCTATATGGTCGGTTCCTTTTTCATTTTGATGATGGTTTGTGTAGCTGTGCAGAAACTTTTTAATTTGATGTAATCCCTCTTCTTTATTTTTTCCTTTATTTCCCTTGCTCTAGAAGATATATTAGCAAAATTATTGCTATGTGGGATATCTGAAATTTTTCTGCTTCTGTTTTCCTCTAGGACTTTTATGGTGTCATGACTTATATTTAAGTCTTTTATCCATTTTGAGTTTATTCTGGTGTGTGGTGTAACTTGGTGACCTATTTTCATTTTTTGTCATGTACCAGTCCAGTTCTCCCAACACAATTTATGGTATAGGCAATTTTTACCCCATTGTATGCTCATACCCCCCTTGTCAGATATTAATTGACCATATGACATCAATTCTGTATTCTTTTCCATTGATCTGTGTGTCTCTTCTTAATGCCAATGCCAGACTCTTTTGATTACAGTAGCCTTGTAGTATAGTTTGATATCAAGTATAGTGATCTCTCCTACTTTGTTCTTCTTTCTCAAGATTGCTGAGGTTATTCAGGGTATTTTTTTTGGTTCCATATAAATTTTTGACATATTTGTTCTAGATCTGTGAAATAAGCCTTTGATATTTTAATAGGAATTGTGTTGAATCTATAGATTGCTTTAGGTAGTATGGACATTTTAATGGTGTTAATTCTTCCAATCCATGAACATGGTATATGCTTCCATTTATTTGTATCTTCAGTGTTCTGTAGATTTCCAAGTACAATCTTTTACCTCCTGGGTTAAATTTACTCCTAGTTACTTTATTTTTCTTGGTGCTAGAGTAAATGGGACTTTTTTTTGTAAAATACAAGTCATGTAGTAAAGTGTACATACATGTCCCAGTGGAATATGTTTTTCTACTAGAAAAAATATTTTACAAAAAACTGTGCAGATGGTTATTCTGTCTCAAAACTGACATAATCATATGAATCCATTGAATGTTTTCTACATAGAAAAGTGTAGAAATAGGTATTGAATTCCTATTAAAATACTAATGGCCTATTTCACAGATCTAGAACAAATATTTCAAAAATTTATATGGAACTAGAAAAGACCCTGAATACCTCAGCAATCTTCAGAAAGAAGAACAAAGCATGAGGAATCACAATACCTGATATAAAACTATATTACAAGGACACAGTCATCAAAATAGCCTGGTACTGGCATAACAGCAGACACATAGATCAGTGGAACAGAATAGAGAGCCCAGAAATAAAACCATGACTCCGTGGTCAATTAATATTCGACAAAGGGGGCACAAGCATAAAATGGAGTATAAATAGCCTTTTCAGTAAAGGGTGTTGGGAGATCTGGACAGTTACATGCAAAAATTGAAACTTGACCATCAACTTACACCACACAAAGAAATAAACTCAAGCTGGATAAAAGACTTAAATATAAGTCACGACACTGTGAAAGTCCTAGAGGAGAACATAGGCAGGAAAATCTCAGATATTCCATGCAGAAATATTTTCACCAATATGTCTCCTAGAGTAAGGGACATAAAGGAAAGAATAAACAAATGGGACTTCACCAGAATAAGAAGCTTCTGGATGGCTTAAGAAAACATGAGCTAAGTGAAAAGGGAACCAACTGTATGGGAAAATATATTTGCCAATGATACCTCAGGCAAGGGTTTGATATCTAAAATATATATCTCACAAGAATCCCCACCAAGAATACAAACAATCCAATTAAAAAATTGGCAAAGCACCTGAACAGACACTTCTCCAAGGAGGACATACAGAAGGACCACAGACATTAAAGGAGGCTCAGCATCACTAGTCATGAGAGAGATGCAATATAAAACCACAATGAGATACCACTTCACACCAGTCAGAATGGCCATCGTAAACAAAACAACAAACAACAAATGCTGGTGAGGTTGTGAAAAAAAGGGAACCCTAGTACACTGCTGGTAGGGATGCAGACTGGTACAACCACTATGGAAAAGGGTATGGAATTTCCTCAGAAAATTAAAAATGGAACTGCCTTTTGACCTGGCAATTCCAGTGCTGGGATTGTACCATAAGAATCCTGAAACACTAATTCAAAAGAACCTGTGCACCTCAATGTTCATAACAGCACAATTTATAATACCCAAGTGTTGGAAGCAATCTAAGTACCCATCAATAAATGAGTGGATCAAAAAAGTATAGTACATTTACATAGTGAATACTATGCCCCAGAAATAAAAGGAACTACTGCCTTTTATGACACTGTGGATGGAACCGGAGACCGTATGCTGAGTGAAATAAGCCAGGTGGTGAGAACAAATACCATATGATCTAACCTATAAGTGGAATACAATCAACAAAACAAACAAGCAAAATATAACCAGAGACATTGAAATAAAGAACAAACTGCAGAAGTGGGGTGAGAGGGGATAACGGGGGAAAAGGGAAAGGGTAGTCAAGGAACACGTATAAAGGACACATGGACAAAGCCAAAGGGGGTTGTATCGAGGGTGGGAGGTGGGGATGGGTTGGCTGGGGGAGTGGTGGACATAAAATGTGGACAACTGTACCTAAACAATAAAAAATTTTTAAAAAAGGCAAAAAGAAAAAGCCCAGGTAAATTAATCTGATAATTTATTTTTAGTTTAGGAAAAATGAATAAAATTATTGTAAAAAAATGCCATTGACTTATATATACTGGCTTTTTATCCTGCTAGTTTGGTAATTTACTTATTAGATCAAGTAGCTTTTCTTTGTTTTTGTTTTTTCTGGAGACTATAGACTATAGGGTTTTTTGTGTATACTGTCATGTCATCTACAAATAATGACGATTTTACTTCCTTTTTTCCTATTTGGATGCCTTTTATTTCTTTCTCTTGTCTGATCACTGTGACTAGAATTTCCTGTACTATGTTGAATAAGTGTGGCGAAAGTGGATACCCTTGTCTTGCTCCTGATCTTAAGGGGAAAGCTTTTAGTTTTTGCCCATTAAGTATAATCTTGGCGGCTTTCATTATGTTGAGATATGCTCCCTCTATTCCCACTTTGCTAAGTTTTTTATCATAAATGGGTGCTGGATTTTATAAAATACTTTTCCAGCATCTGTTGATATCATATAGTTTTTGTCCTTCATTTTGCTTATGTGGTGTTTTACATTTATTGCTTAGTGAATATCATACCATCCTTGCATCCCTTGGATGAATCCCACTTGATCATGGTGTATGATCATTTTAATGTATTGCTGAATCTGGATTGCCAATATTTTGTTGAGGATTTTAGCATATACATTTATCAGAGACATTATCTGTAGTTTTCTTTCTTGTATCTTTACCTGGTTTTGGAATTACTCTGATACTGGCCTCATCAAAAGAGTGGGAGTCTTCCTTCTTGAATTTTTTGGAGTAGTTTTAGAAGAATAGGGGTTAGTTCTTCCTTAAATGTTTCATAAAATTCACTTGGGAAACCATCTAGTTCAGGACTTCTGTGTGCCTGGAGTTTTTTGATTATTGCTTCAATTTCACTAGTTGTTACCTGTCTAGTCAGGCTTTCTGCTTCTTCTTGATTCACTGATAGAAAATTGTATATATCTAGAAATTTGCCCATTTTGCCAAGGTCATCCTATTTCTTGACATATAGTTGCTCATAGTAATTTCTTACAATCCTTTGTATTTCTGTGCTTTTGGTTGTAACTTCTCTTTCACTTCTGATTTTATTTATTTGGGTCATCTCTCTTTTTTTTCTTGATGGGTCTGCTTAAAGGCTTGTCAATTTTGTATATCTTTTCAAAGAACCAGCTCCTGGATTTATTGATCCTTTGAGTTGTTCTTTTAGTCTCTGTGTCACTTAATTCTGCTCTGATCTTGATTATTTCCTTCCTTCTACTCACTCTGGACTTTGTTGTTGTTCTTCTAGTTCTTCTAGATGTAGGATTAGGTTGTGTATTTTAGATTTTTCTGTCTTTTTTAGGTTGACCTCTATTGCTATGAACTCCTCTTTCACTACTGCTTTTGCTGTTTCCCACAGATTTTTTATTGTTTTGTGTTCATTTTCATTTGTTCCCCAATAGTTTCTTTTTATGTATTCCTTGATCTCATTGTTGATGCATTCATTATTTAATAACATGTTATTCAGTCTCCTGTATTTGAATGTTTTTGAGTTTTTTCCTTGAGGTTGGTTTCTAGCTGCTCATTGTGATCTGAGCATATGCTCAAAATATGAATTTGTTGAGGCTTGTTTTGTATCCTACCATGTGGTCTACTTTGAAACTGTTCCATGTGCATTTGAAAAGAATGTATATTTTGCTTCTCCAGGATTAAAGTTTTGTATATTTCAATTAAGTCTATTTGATCTAGAGTGCCTTTCAGTGTCACAATACCTTTGTTGATCTTTGTTTGGAAGATGTATCCATTGTTGATAGTGGGGTGTTAAAATCCCCTATGATGAATGTGTTGTTGTCAATCTTTCTTGAAGTCCTCCTAGATTTTCTTTATATATTTAAGGGCTCCTATGTTAGGTGCATATATGTTTACAATGAGTATATACTCCTGTTGGACTACTCCTTTCATATTATGTAGTGATGTTCCTTGTCCTTTTTATGGACTTTGTTTTGAAATCTATTTTGTCTGATACAAGTATTGCTACCTCAGCTTTATTTTTAGGTCACTTTGCTTAGGATATTTTTTCCCATCCCTTCACTTTAAACCTGTATAGATCTTTTGTTCTGTGGTGCGTCTCTTGAAGGCACCATATATGAGGGTAGTTTTTGATAGGAGGATTTAATCCATTTACATTTAAGATTATTATTGATAGGTACATATTCATTACCATTTTTTCTGTACCTGTGTTTCCCTTTCTCTCCTTCCTCCCCTCCTCCTCTTCTTCCTCCCCCTTCTCCTCCTCCTCCTTCTTCTTTCTCCTCCTCCTCCTTCTTCTTCCCCTTCTTCTTCCCCTCCTTCTTCCTCTTCTTCCTTCTTCTTGTCCTCCTCCCCCTCTACCACTCCCCCCTCCTCATTCTCCTCATGCTTCTTCTCCTTCTCCTTCTCCTTTTTTAGCAGTCCCTTTAGCATCTCTTGCAGTGCTGCTCTGTGGAGATGTACTCTTAGCCTTCTTTTTCTGGGAATTTTTTTATGTCACTTTCCATTTTAAAGAGCCTGCTGGATAGAGTAGTCTTGGTGTAGGTCTTGCTTTTTGTTACCTGGAATATTTCTTGCCAATCCCTTCTGGCACTAGTGTTTCTTTTTGAAAATCAGCTGATATCCTTATTGGAGCTCCCTTATAGGTAGTAGCTGTTTCTCCCTTAATGCCTTTAAGATTCTCTCTTGTGTCCTACGGTAGGCCTTTTGGGGTTCATCTTGATTGCGACCCTCTGTACTTTCTGAACATGTGCGTGACATTTTTCCTCATCAAGTTAGGAAAGTTTTCTGTCATTATTTTTTCAAACAGAGTTTCTATCCCTTGCTCCTTTTTCTTCTTCTGATATTCCTATGATGCAAATGTTGTCACATTTCATGTTGTCCTGAAGCTCCCTTAAACTACCCTCATTCTTTTTGAGGTTTGTTGTTGTTGATATTGTTGTTGCTCTAATCTGGTATTTTTTTCTACCTTGTCTTCCAGATTGCTGATTGGTCCTCTGCTTCATCTAACCTGCCTTTAATTCATTCTAGTGCACTTCTCATTTCAGGTATCATATTAATTTTTCCTGGTTCCTTTTCATAGTTCTTGTGTCCTTTTTCATGCTGCTATAGTTTTCACTAAGTTCCTTGTAGCTCCCATAAAATCCCTTGTAGTCGTCACTGAGTTCCTTTTTTTGCAGTATATTTTTTGATTATGCTATTACAGTTGTCCAATTTTTCTTCTCCCATTTATCACCTTCCACCCTGCACCCCTCTTCCCACCAGAATCCACCCTCCCTTAGTTCATGTCCGTGGGTCATACCTATAAGTTCTTTGGCTTCTCCATTTCCTATACTATTTTTAACTGCCTCCTGTCTATTTTGTATCTACCAAATATGTTTCTTATTCTCTGAATCTTTTCCCCCGTTCTCCCCTTTCCCCTCCCCTCTGATAACCCTCTATGTGATCTCCATTTCTGTGATTCTGTTACTGTTCTAGTTGTCTGCTAAGTTTTTGTTGTTGTTTTGCATTCAGTTGTTGATAGTTGTGAGTTGTCATTTTACTGCTCATAGTTTTGATCCTCCTTTTCCTTAGATAAGTCCCTTTTTCATTTCATATAATAAGGGCTTCCTGATGATGAGCTCCTTTAACTTTACCTTATCTGGGAAGCACTTTATCTGCCCTGCCACTCTAAATGATAGCTTTGCTGGATAGAATACTCTTGGATGTAGGTCCTTGCTTTTCATGCTTTTGAATACTTCTTTCCAGCCCCCTCTTACCTATAAGGTTTCCTTTGAGAAATCAGCTGATATTCTTATGGGAACTCTTTTGCAGGTAACTGTCTCCTTTTCTCTTACTTCTTTTAAGATTTTCTCCTTATTATTAATCTTGGGTAATGTAAATTGTGCCTTGGTGTGTGGTTCATTGGGTCCAACTTCTTTGGGACTCTCTGAGTTTCCTGGACTTCCTAGAACCCTGTTTCCTTTGCCAAATTGAAACAGTTCTCCCTCATTATTTTTTAAAATAAGTTTTCAATTTCTTGGTCTCCCTCTTCTCCTTCTACCACCCCTATGATTTGGAAAGTGGCATGTTTAAACTTGTCCCGGAGGTTCCTAAGCCTCTCCTCATTTTTTTGAATTGTTTCTTCATTCTCTTCTGGTTGAATGTTTATTTCTTCCTCCTGCTCCAAATTGTTGATTAGCATCCCAATTTCCTTCCCTTTGCTGTTGGTTTCCTGTATATTTTTCTTTATTTCAATTTGCATAGCCTTCACTTTTTCCTCTATTTTGCAGCTATACTCAACCATTTCTGTAAGCATCCTGATTACCAGTGCTTTGAACTCTGCATCTGTTAGGTTGGCTGTCTCTTTGTCACTTAATTCTTTTTTTGGAGATTAGATCTGTCCTTTCATTTGGGCCTTTTCTGTCATTATTTCTTTGTTTTGGAGCACCTGGTGTATTATAAGAGTTGGAGCCTTAGGTATTCACCAGGATGGGGCAACTCATGTTGCTGTGTTGTGGCTCTGTATATGGGAGCGGGGTCAGAGAGGAACAGTTGCACTTGCTGGGCTCACAGCCGGCTTTCAGTCACTTCCCCCACTACCCACAAGTAAATTGGACCCTTCTGGTGCTGATTTCCAGGAGGATTCGTTTGCATATGTTCTAGGACCCTGTGGGTCTCTCCAATGATCACCCCTGTGAGGAGGGGAGTGTCTCTCACTGCCTCAATTGCCACAGATTTTTACCACCAGAGGTTTTGAGGCTTTCTTTTCCCATGTTGGAACCCTGGGTTGCGTGGTCTGTCTCGCTTCCCTGTAGTTCCTTCCAGTTTATCTGCATGCAAATGTGGGATCACAAGCCACTGTCTCACCTGCCCACTCTTCCAGTCACTGCCTTGCCACACATCCTTTCTGTCCAGGCTGCCTGTGTCCACCCCTCCTGTCAGCTTGAATGAATGTTTCTCTTTAACTACTTGACTGTTGGACTTCCATACAGTTTGGTTTTCTGGCAGTTCTGGTTGTTTTTTGTTTTTAAATTTATTATTGTCCTTTTGGTTGTGCAAGGAGCCAAAGTATATCTACTTACGCCTCATCTTGGTTGGAAGTCTGTTGTTGTCACTACGTTCCTTGAGCATCCTTATCATCATTATTTTGAATTCTGTCTGATAGATTGCTTGCCTTAATTTCATTTAGCTCTTTCTGGGGATTTCTTCTGTCATTTCAATTGTGGGTTATTTCTTTGTCTCCCCATTTTAGGTAACATTTTTTGTTTCTGTGTCATGTTGTTCTACTCTGCCTACCGGTCTTCATGATGTGGACTTCTGCATTGAGTTCTCTGGCACTCAGTGCTGCAGTCTCTTTAACTTCCTGATCTGGGTGCTCTAGGGTTGCCCTTTATTCAGTTTATGTGGGTTTATTCAGTTTATTCAGTCTCTCTTGTTGTTTTGAGGTCTTGATTATTGATGGCTCATTCATTGGTGAGTTCTCCCCTCTGGCTGGCTGACTAAGAGGCACAAAGACTCTTAGTCTCGTGACTAAGACTGTCACGTCTCATATACCATTGTTCAGGTGCTGGTTAACAAAGCAATACTACCCAAAAAACCAACCCCACTTCAGCAAAAATACCCCCCACCACATCAGCAATATCAACAGCAATTGAGCAAAGATTAATAAAGGTGGAAAGAAAGTAAGAATATTATAGGATAGGTAGGAATTTGAGATAACTAAAGGAGAGAAAAATGATTTTAAGAGGGAAGAAAAATTATAAGAGTAGGGAATAGAAATGATGAAGAAAGGGAGAAAATAGAATTCAAAATGTAAGTAAACAGGGAAGGGTGATGGCTAAATGGAGTAAGGATAGGGAATAGTGTAGTATGAGGTTTGAAATAAAATTTTAAAACTAGTGAGTCAAAGGGAACAAAATTGCAGGAAAACCACAATAGGGTCAATAACAATGACCGCTGAACAAAGGTTAATAAAGGTGGAAAGAGGATAACATTTTACAAAAGAGAAAAGAGTGTATGAGATGTCTATAGTAAAGAAAAATGATTTTGAAAGGATAGAGGGAGGAGACAAAATAAGAGTAAGGAATAGAATCCACGCTAAGAAAGGGAGAAAATAAAATTCCAGAGTCAAATAAGCAAGGGCAGGAGGAAGACAAAATGGAGTAAGATATGCAAATTTAAAAAAAAAGTGAACAGGAATACAATTGAAAAAGAACAACAATAACCGTAATATCCATGCCAAACAAGCCACAATTTATAAAGATGGATAGAAAATAAGAATATTATAAGAAGGAAAAAGAATATGAGCTGATTAGAGGCAGAGAATGATTTTTGAGAGGATAGAGGGAGGAGAAATAGCAAGAGTAAGGAATAAGAACAAGGCATAGCATGGGAAAAAATAAAACTTACAATGAAAATAAAAGGCAGGTAGAAGACAATGGAATAAGACAAGGGAAGGGTACAATGTGAGATTTGAAATAAAAATAAAATTTAAAAATATAAGAAGAATAAAAAGACAAAGAATAGTGAATTAGTTGGAATACGATTGAAGCAAAAAAAGAAATATTAACAGACTATGCAAAAGAAATTAAAAATAACACATTCTGAAGAAAAACAATGTGGAATTAGTCTCAGCAGAGTTTGGTGTTTGCCTTCTGTCTTCTCATTTTAGACCCGCTTCTGGCTTTTTATTGGTGCAACGTCCCAGAATCAGTCCTCCAAATTCTGGCAGCATCACCTGTATCACCTTCACCTGCCTCTAGAAGGGGCTTCTATAGTGATTGGGAGGGTGAAACCCCTGGGTCTCCCCTGGAAGGCACTGTTCAGTCTTCTGGGAAAATTGTGGGTGTGTTCCCCCTGCCCCTGCACCACCTACCTTCGTCTGTCCCAACTTATTTCCCATAGTGTATGGTTTCTGATGAACTAGCTGTCTGTTTCAAGGGAGGGGCCATTCTGTGTAACTTTCCTTCTTGGTGCTGATGGCAGTTCTGTGTGGCCTAGGCTGTGTGGGGCCCTGATTCCTCCTTGCTGTACTGCTTTCTAATCTCCCTGGTTTGCTGGTCTCAGTGGAACTGGGCCCTAGAAACTAATGTATTTTGTCTCCCTGAGAGAAGTGCAAAATCGGCCCTTTACGCATTTCTCTTTCTGTCTTTTTCTTGCAGATGTGCAACCTGCAGGGGTTTCTCGAGCCTGTCCTGCCTGTTTTGCAGAGCTTCCCAGTTGAATACTGGGTTTTGTGTTGTTCACAATCCTGCAGGAGGTGGGGGCTGGGTGTGTCCTTCCCTTCCTGCATGTTTGCTATCTGCCAGTGGAAGGGAATTCTACCTGGTTGTAAATAGTTTCAGGTGCTCAACTCTTGCCTGTCCAGCTCCCAGCCCACTGCTCTTGCACCAGACACAGCCCCAAACTCTCCATTCTGCACAGCCTCTGAGGCTCATCAATCCCTGAGGCATCCTGAGTGGGAACAAATTGCATCCCCATTCCTCCCCCTTCGCTGGCCTAGCCACTGCGTGCGCGAGGTCCCTACACAGCCGCTTGGTTCTTTTCTGAGAAAAATCCCCTTGGGTGCTGCCTGCTGTTCCTAACAAGCACATGGCTTTCCATACAGTCCAACTCGCTGACCTGCCCAGGGTCTATCTGGGTCACAACCAGTCATTGCATATCTTTTCTCCCAGCTCCAGGTGTCACACAGCTCCCTAATTTCTCTGGTACTGTCCCATCAGGCAACTGCCGCCCCAGCCAGTGTACACCACCAGCTGTGTGTGTCACTTACTGCCTTTTTATCCCTCCAGCAACTTTACCCATCCAGGTCTCTGCTGACGCAGGTCTGAGACTTCCCTGCTCTGGGAGCGGAGGGAGCCTCTTGTTGGCTATCACTGACCTGGCTCTCCTCCAATGCTCTTCTTTTCTTAAAGTGAGTACTATGGTGCTGTGTATACACAGTCACATACAGAGTCACAATATATACAAAGGTCTGTCCGGAAAACCTCTAGCCATTGTTAATATAACGAGAATGGCTTGTGAGGCATCAGTGTAACCTGGCAACCAAGGAGAGTGAACTGGAATGTTTATGTGTGAACCATGACAACTTCTCTGTACTAGGCAGTGGGGGTTTTATACACAGTTGGGTGAGCATGTGTACTGTGTGGCCATCACATTCAAAATGAGTAAGTGAGTAGAACAACAAATCTGCATCAAATTTTGCATTAAGCTTGAATATTTCTCTGTGGAAACTATTCAGATGATTGAGAAAGCTGTAGCTATGGGCAACTGGTGATTGGCAGCTTCATCATGACACTGTGCTCACTTATGCATCATGTCTCATGCAGAGATTTTTGGATTTCTCTGTAAATTGATTATTTTGGTCAAATAATTAAAAATATTTTTGATGGGTAAATAACTTATAAGCAAGTTCTTAAAGTTATTTGGGGATATATGTGAATAACTGATCATGGACACTAACCAATTGAATGACATTAGCTATGACATCTGTTTTGAGGTTGTAACCTCTATTTTAGTTTTAATTTTTAAAATTTCAAATTTCTGAGTTTGTTTTGTTTGGTTTTTTTATCCTCACCAAAGAACATTTTTTTCATTGCCTTTTAGAGAGAGAGAGGGAGAGAAATATCTATGTGAGAGAGAAACTTTGGTTGCCTTCCAGACCAGGGATCATGCTCACTGGGTTGGGATCAAACTGCAGCCTAGGTATGTGCCCTGACCAGGAACTGAAATCACAGCCTTTTGGTTGCAGACAATGCTCCACCCAGCTGAGCAACAACTGGCCAGGTCCAAATTTCTGATTTTTATTTGGTTTTCCCGTTTTCTTTCCTCTGATTTTTTTCTTCTTAGGGTGTCAGCCCTCGGTCCCTGTGGAACAAGGTCTTGCTATTTTGACCCTGCCCATGGGATGATACTCCTGTTGCTTTGTTGAGTTCCCCAGTGATGTATTTTTTTCAAGATTTTATTTATTTATTTTTAGACAGAGGGGAAGGGAGGGAGAAAGAGAGGATGAGAATCATCAATGAGCTTCCTCTCACATGCACCGGGACCAAACCCACAACCCAGGCATGCAACCTGACTGGGAATCGAACCAGCAACCTTTCACTGTGCTTGGAGGAGGACACTCAACCAACTGAGCCACACCAATCAGGACCCCAGTGATTCATTCTTGAGTGATTTGTGACTTCAGTCTCTTTGTGTTCACTAGCTTCTTCAATCCTTTTTAATTAAGATCTTTAATGAAGAGTAAACTTTAATAATGTTATTGATTTCTGCAATGTGAGCTTATTATTCTAATATTTTCAAATAAATGTGATCAATAAAGATGAAAACAAACTAATTTTTCCATAAGCAGAAATTTTTTTCCTAACATAAGACAAAGCTATTGGTCTAAAATGTTTGAATCTCCTTAAATGTTTTTCTACCCTTGGATAAGGTTAAAAAAAAAAAAAAGGTCCTGATCAGAGGGTGTTATGTATGTGACCAGTGTTTATTAGTTAGCAAATTAGTAGACATTTTGTCTCCTGAAACCTCTGGTTCTATTTGTTTAATGTATTCTAGCTACAATGGGGCCTCATGGACTTTCAAATGGAACTTGTTGATCTGAAAAAGCATTAGAGATACCTATGGAAACCTGTTTTATTTATTATGGCATGTGCTTAGTGTAAAAATAGTTTTTCTGAGTGATAAAATGTCTTTTCTCAGTTCTAATTGTCATCAGCCTTAGTGTCATCCAAGACAGTGGCATAGTGAGGAATTTCAGGGACTGCTGAAGTCCAAAGCCATGGACCAAAGCCTGCTCTGAGTCGTTTCCTCTGTGACAGAAGAGAAAAATGGCCATGATTTGTAAATATAATGTAAGCTAATATACATCCAGTTTTGGACACATCAAGTGTTGAATCTTCTGCATGTTTTAGGCTCCAAATTAACCATTTGTTTAAATAGCAGGATTTTTAGGGAAAAACTTCAGTTTTAAGTTTTACTTAGGTCTCTCTTATTTAGTTCACTCCAACTATGTGTGTCTGAGACAGGGTACTTGATAAAGGGTGCATGAGTGAGTGTGTATCTTTTTTCCTATTATCTGTTGAAACATTAGGGTACAACCCAGTGTCCGAGAGGTAAGACTACACCCAGGCAAGGCTGGATCTGGAATCCAGTTTTTCTACTTACTTCTAAGGCTATTGTCCCTGACTCTAAAACTCGGATAATAGTAGTACCTAACTCACACTCACAGAACTAGTGAATGGGCTTGATACATAACTAGTACTGAACCAGTCGCTATGATCCTATTACCATATTTTTCTGTGTAAGTGCCTGTGTCTACATAAAATGTTGACAAGAAGTTGGTTAGCTAGACATCAGGCTACTATCAGCCCTTCTCAAGCCAAGTGGAACCATGGCCCTCCCTAACCCCTCACCCCTAGTGTCAGGGAAACAAGTTAAAATACTCTGAAGTTTTGGAAACTGGAAAACAAATGCACAGAGCAGCCATCCTCTGTTTGAACGCACATTGTAATCAGCTTTCTAATGTCACCTCTACAAGATGAGTTAAGCTGTTCACTGACATATCATTATCATTTTCTGAAAATAAACAGCCACAGGATCTATGAACTCTCATTATGCAGTTAATTATTCCTGGATTTTTCTGTGCTCTTGAAACATTTTATTTCTTTAACCATCCCCTGGGAGCACTGGCTGCCTTTGTTCCCATGACACAGCCAGTGGTGTAAAACCTTTGCATCTGTCAGATTTCTCCATGTGGAGTATAATTGCCTGATTTCCATTTGAAAATACAGCCCTGGCATTACAACTACAAAGACCTGCCAATGATAATAATGATGTCCTAACACCTACAAGGGGAGTTGGGGTGCAGGGACCATAATGCCAAATGAACCCTTGCCTTCATATGGACCAGGTCTAAATTTGCAGCTGCAGTGAAGTGGTCTTTGGGAACAACACCACCAACAAAAAAGAATAAAGAGAAAGAAACCAACAGATTAGCATCAGTGTGAGTCTGGTGGAGCCAGATGGCTCGCTGCTGAACTGGAGCTTTCCTGCTTTCTTCCAGTAACCCTGACCAGCAGACAGCAAGCCTGCTGTGAAGGGAGAGAAATGATCTCATTCCTCAGCCAGGCACATGATTTGCCTTCTTTCTCTCACACACAACTCAAGCTGAAGGAAAGTTGGAAAAGAAAGAGTGAAAAAGATGGGGCAGGACGGTTGGGTTGTTATTAAGAGTAAGCCAGTTAGTTATAGCCCCGAGGAGGGTTGAAATACCAGCCCCTGGCCAGGCCCAAGCATTCAAAAACTGGACTCCGTGTCCACAAAGGAAGGAGAAAGGGAGGCAAAAGGCCAACTATCCTTATCCCCTCTGCCGACACCCATGAACTCTACCTCCAGAGGCTTGGTGTGTAAGAGGTTCGGATGTAGGGCAGCATTGACTGTAGATGCCATGGGATTAAGACCTGGACTCCCTTGGGGAAGGGTGGTGGAAGGTGTTTTCAAATTCTTACTAACAAAAATCTCCATCTCTTTTCATGGATTGGAGGCCTGTAAATTTGGAAGCCTTTGACCTGCTGGACCCGATCAGAAACTGGACCAGCCATCTGCTTGGATCAGAGTCTGCTATACCACAGGGTTTTACCCTGGGGTGAAGGGAGCAAGGGGGCTGGAGCAATACAGGGTTATGGGTAAAGTGAACCTAACAGGTTTTAAGTGTGGGAAGGTCCCTCTCCTGGAAGGTCCTAAGGCTAGAAGGGGGCTCAACCTGGAGTTATTCTTCCTTCCCAAAGCATTCACTGTTCATAAACAAAAGTCTGCTATCTGCAGAGACAGCCAGAGGTCCAGCTGATGAACATCAAGCAAATACCAGAGTGTAATGTTAGAGCATAGCACTTGCAGGGGTGTTCAGAGAGCTACTCTGCCTTTTTAGTGGATGTTCACATACCCCACTCTGGAACAGGGGCTCATGGAGCATGTCAGCAGCCTGACTAGATTTCCTGGGCACTTGAAGTTTGTCTCTACCAGTGTTTAATCCAGAGCAAATAGTAAGCCCCAGGAGGATACCAAATGCAGGATGTAGTCTTTCATTTACAGTGGAAAATGATTATTTCAATCATAATAAACATTGAACAAAATCCTCTCCATTTTGAACTAGGGCTAGGCCATCTGCTTCACAATTTCTGCAGCCGCAGGTATAGCTGAGCATTAAACTGGCATGTTCTATTGTGGTCAAGGAAGAAAAAATGAGCTGTCAGCTGGGAGACGTGCCCCCAGGTTCCTGCTCTCCTCCTTCCAAAAACAAAACAAAAAGCTGCCATTCTACCAAGCAATGTTTTTTTTTCCTTCATCTCAGGCAGTGCTACCACCTAAGAGCTCATAGTCCTGGGTTGCGTCCTTGCTCATAATTGAGCTAAAAGATTTTGAAGAAAAGCATATAGGGAAAGTAACAAGAATCATGAGCTGGGTTATCTTTTCTTGCCTCTACTTCAGCAGGGAGACCACTTAGTAGAAGCATTTTAAAAAGTAAAAATTGCTAGCATGTAAAGAGTGCTTACTAAGTGTCAGTAACTCTTCTAAGTGCTTTGTGTGCATTCCAAGTAATCCTCATGACACCCCTGTGAGACAGATCCTCTGACCATTCCCATTTTACAGAGGGGACACTCAGGCACAGAGATGTTAAGCAACTTTTCCAAACGCATGGCCTGGTAAATGGTAGAGCCAGGCTTCAAACTTGGTTCTACCTAACTCAAGAACCCATGCCTCCAGGCTATCCTACCTTTTTTGATGTATATATGTTGTAACATGTGTCCTGCTTAAGCCATTCACCACTTCTAGTGGTGTGATCTCAGGCCACTAAATATCCTTGAGTTTCTGTTTCCTCATCTATCAAGTATCTGGAAAAGCTGTCTTATTACGGGCTTCTTGCCGGGAGCAGAAATAACATGTAACATATATGCGAGGCCAGTGCCTAGCAGGTGGTTGATGGTCAATAAATGTTAGTAGTTACTATTGTATCACATTCATCTTTGGGCTCTTGTATTTCAACAAATCCTCACCAAAAAACAAACAAACAAACAAACAAAAAAAAACACCTGTGAGATAGGTGGGGCAGCTGTCACTAGCCCCATTTTATAGCTGGTGAAATTGAGATACAAAACCATCAGGTGGTACAGTCTGGCCAAGAACCGTATCTCTTGACTCTGCACTTTGCCCTCAGTTTAATCCTGGTTGCTGTAGCCCTGCAGAACTATGGGCCACACTTGAATATTTCTAGAGACAAGGCACAGTTTGCTGTCTACGAGGATAAGGAATTCAACTTGTCACCTTCCCTTCACCTCCTGAGATTGGCTAGGGACAGTCAGTTCCTACCTATGCCCTCCTGGGAGGCGCTGAAACTTAATGCCCCTGGGGACAAGTAAGGTCCTAGCAAGCATGAATCACCAAATTTTGTGTGCCCTTAAGATTTTCCTTATTATCTAGGAAAAGAATAATAATAATAATTTTCTCACCGACACTAAGCGCAGATCCATTGTCCATAGACCACTTCCCTGCCCCCCTCTCTCTACACTGCCCACCTCAGAGAATATATTTTCAACCCTCCCCATTGCAGAAAGTGTTTCCACACCTGCAGCGGGAAGCAGTGCAGGAGCTTTCAAGAGCCCTTGGAACTTCACTGCACTCTGCCTTGATCCTCTGTCTCCCCTAACTCTGCCATTCCTATGATTTTCACATTTTCCCCTCCATTTTACTTTCAGCAAATCTCTAGGGAATGCAGTTTTTTGTTCTATTGCTTCATATAATTTTCAAGGCTGAGAATGAAAATTATTTCACAAGCCCTGGCTAAGGGCCTTTCACATCCCAGCTGTGTTATGGGGTGATATATAAACTTCAGTTCTGGGTCTCTTTCCTCCCCTCCTTCCAATCCCATTATCATTTAAAACAAGATACTGCATTGATGAGCTCTAAGCTCTGAGGTCAAGGTGTCCTTTCATGGTGGGGACTGGAGCTTCTGCTCAGAGGCAAAGATTCAGTGAAGCCATAGTGATGGGAGCAAGAAAAGCATTCACTCCTGTTAGAGGAAAACAGAAGCAGGCCGCACAGCCAAACTTGTGGTCTATGAGAACAATCAAGATCCAAAGTCTTGAAGTGTAGGGTTTGGCTTTGAACTAAGAATATAAAAGCACATTTTCTAAATTTGTCAGGATTGTGTTTCATTTGTGGACTTAAATTCGCAAACAGGGAGGAAGAGACGCAGCTTAAGAAGTTTTGGTCTGAGAAAGGAAAAGAAGTTACTTCTGTTTGTCACCATAAAACTGAGTAGGGGAAAACTTAAGTCAAGGAGTTCACTTTCTCTCTGTTACAGCAGAGCACAGAAACCACAGGACAGAGTGTCATTAAGAAAGGGATGTGTCTTTGATCTGAAGACTGCTCTCTGTCAGCTGCCTCCATGGAATCCTGTCTAGTCACTGAACTCTCTTCAGGTGTCAATTTGTCAGAACCTGAAACAAGACAGGAGAGTGAGCAAATCAGTCAAGCCTCAAACTGGTCTCTGCAGTCAGTGGGTTTCTGCCTGAGCCAGGCCCCAGAAAACACATTGAGGGAACTGTGGGCTTTCTTTCCCATCTCCTGGGCAGGAGCATATCTTCACAGCCCAGTCTGAAAAGGCACAAGACCTTAGCCTTGTTGCTATATTATTTTTTTGTCCCACACTGTGATATCTTGTTTGTCACATACCAAATATTTCCTTGTGCATAACTCACATAACAGCACCAAGCCTCCGGACTTGCTGCCCTGTGACTAAGAGGTCTGAGCATCAACGTCACACAGGCTGAGGCACATACTCAGCATGGCCACTGCTCATTATTACCCAGGGCCTAATTTGTCCTCATCTGAAAAGTGGGGAAATGATTATAACTACCTCCGGGGTCATTGTGATAATTAGATGATTTATATAAAGTGATTAACATAGTGCCCCACATGGAATACAAACTCAGAGAAGCCTATTCTTATTCCTAAGTATAGAAAGGAGCCCAGGGAGAAAGCACTGGAAAAGGACCACCTGTGGGACTGTGAGCCATGGCATCTCCTGGTCTTCCTGCCATTCATTTGGAAAGGTTAGCATCTAGATTTTAAAGTCATATATCATTCCCACTACTTCATTTTTTTTTTACATTCATTTTTCCAGAGACATTCAAGTTCAGAGAGTCTCACATATTATATTTAAGGCTCTAGTGTCCTAGAAATCAAGAAATGCAGGAGAGGCTTCTATCTTTAGGTTTTGTTCCCAAATGAATAAATGACTTCTTTCACCATTAGGGACTATTAGCACCTCAGACAACTTCCTGAACTTGGATCGGTGATTAACTTTGCTTTAAGATCAGAATACAATGGGTAGTTTTTTATCTCAATTAAACTGAGAAAAAGCTCAATGTGCTAATGTTCTAATCATTAATGAATATAATTTTTCTACACATGTAGAAAAAATTAGGACCATTGGACCTCTCCTCAGTCTTTTTCTAGTCACAGGCCCAGGACAATGTGAAAATTTGGCAGAGGGTCTTCTGGAAAAGAAGGTGGGAGTTCCTGGGACACCTAGAACCATGTCACTGGTGCAACTCTATGGAATGATTTATATGGAGTATTTAGCTCATGTATAAATTGAGGCTAATCTGACAAGTAATCAAGGTTCATACAAACCTTCAAATGTGACATTTTTATAGGGTATGACCAAACTAGAATTGGCTAAGTGAAGATGTCATTAGTCACACATTCATTTGGGTACTATAGTGCATCCTCCCCAATCCTCTAACCCCCACAAGACTGAATCATGTTCAGCAATATCTTTTGGAAATTGTTAATGATTCAGATATAAGGTTTTGTTTTTGTTTTTTCCTAATTCTCTACTAGTTTTAATACTCTAAATATTTTTCATTCCTTTCATTTGGAATTATAGAGTTTATTATAGTACTATTTTTCTTTGAGATGTAAGCAGTACTATAAACTGAAAAAGGATTAAATTTTTCAAAATTGAAAACAGGCAGGATAAATGATGAGTATGAAATTTTTGAAAAGTTTGAGATCAGTTTTGTTTTGGTATCATTGCAAATAAAGGAACAAGAAGTTGATTACAGGTAGAAATGTATTTTATTTTTCTATTGAGAAGATATGGCTACCTGCCTCCAGGTCTATAAATGCTCATCCAGCCTATAAATAGTCTAACATCTCTCTGTGCCTCAGTTTCCCCTGATGTAAAAGGAGACTAAATAATGCAATAATTCATCTTCTATCTTCCACTCAACTCACAGAAATGTTAAAAGAACATTTTACTATGAAAGAGAATATCCACAAAATAATACTGTGATCACAGAACTTTTATGTGTCTTTGTAATTGTACCAAAGGTGGAGGTTACGCTAATGAAAATTAAAACAAACAGAAGGCAGTCAAGTATTTATAAAAAAATAAAAAAAGGAAATAATAGCAAAGGAAAACTTTGCCTTTACCTATCAAAACTTAGGGTCTGATTACGATGTGCTCCTGATGCCAGACAGTGCCATGATTTATCTGTAACCAACCAAGATGAATAATCTATTTTCTGGCTTAACTTTTCACAAAGAATTCTGGAAGCAAACTCAACAGTAAAAAGTAGTATTTCTCATATCTCTCAGTCTCCCCTTTATTCAGCACCGCATGTTTTTTTTTTTTTCCTTCCAATTTCTCTTTCCAAAAGCTTATCCACTTAGCTTTACATTGCTGATTCATTTCTCTTACTACCACAGCACTTTTTTTTTTCCTTTTCTAACTTGGTCATTTTTCATTTTCTTGCTTGTATCTTATCTGTGATCCTCTCTCTTTATTTCTACTCCCATTTTTCTTGTACTTCTATTAAACTAATTTTTTTCTTTCCTTGTTCTCTCCTTGAAGAAAAACCTCCTAATCAACAGGGAGAAAAAGATAACAAGCTTGGTTTGTGTGGGGAAGGGAACTGAGATGGCATATTAAAGCTGGACAGGCCAAGTATGACTCCAACAATGTAAGTCGATGCTGTCTGACAATTCAAACAAGACTTGTTCAGCAGAGATTTCTACACATATATATTTGACATTTTAACCCCAATCCAATTCCAGATGGTGGAAGAATTTCCTTATTTACTTGAGAAGAATTCTCATACATCATCATTCACTCCCACAAGACCACTGGTCACAACCCTCTAGGACTGCCCATTAGTACTATCATTTTCCTGCAGTAAATGCTCACTATCATGCACATTGGGAAATGTCACATTCTGGTTAAGTTTTATGATTAATTGAGAATTGAAATGTACATCATTCATAGATTACTAATATCTAGACACCTGGAATAAATTAAATACCAAAACTAAATGAAACAAGATTAACCTTTCTTGGAAAATTCAGAGGAAACATCAGGACTCACAGAATAGCAGGTCACAGTAGATGTGTTGTAAATGTGCAGAAGTACAGATTTCCATTTGTTACTATGTAAATGTGGCTTTTGGTGTGTGACAGCACAAGTCATATGGGAGGGCAATGAGTATACCATGTCAAGCACACGTGACTTTTTAAAATTCCCCTCCTCTGCTTTGAAATGTGTTTAAATGTTCAAAGAAAAGTAATTCATGACCTGACAAGTTACAAAACAGTGTATGTGTAACAATCCCAATTTTATGAAAAAGTATATATGTATACACCTATGCATGCACCCTCACATACACAGGTCTGGTGAGACAGGCACCAAAATTTTCATAGTAGTCTTTCTGGGTAATGGCATTACAGTTCCTTTTATTGTCTTCTTTTGCATTATCTCTACTTTTTGGTTTTAAAAATAGCAATATCTAAATATTCCTTCTATACTATAAATGAATGAACAAATAAGTCACTTCAGTTGAACAAACCAGTGCAACCTAAAGAATTAAAAGCACCACAGAAACACATTTCACTGTAGGTCAAATATGGATTAAATTAAAAGAATGGTTGCAGAAGAAATCTTTTTCTCTTTGTAAAACAATCATCACATGAGTCATGTTCTCCGATGTGAATTTGGTGAAGGGCGGGGTCAGTGCTGTGGTGCAGGAGTGATAGCAATGTGCTGTTTTGGAAAATGCTGTTCTCTTGAGGAATATAGGTGGAATTTGGGTCATGCCCAGTTGTTACAGGGCTCTGTGGGTCTTAAAGTATATGATTTGGGGTTACAGTAAAGGATTCTTACATTGGCAATTAAAATAATTTTTATGCATTTCTGTACCTCTTTCTAACCTCCTAGATGGAATAAGATATGGGAAACCACATTTTGGTTTCAATATGAGCCTCCATCACTGGGGTGGGAGTTGGGGTATTGGCTTAAGCCTGAAGTCAGGCCCCCAGTCGAGTCACATCAGTTGTCTAGGCTTCACCACTCCTGGTACTTCCCAGCAAAGGGCCTGTTGCTGGGCATCTCATCCCTCTGTACCTCTCAGCCTGTTCCCATCCTAGCCTTTACTCCGTTTGGTCTCCATGTGTAGAGCACTTTATCTCATTCTGCTTGGTTCCATCTGGGTTAATTTTACAATAAATCCACCAGTGCTTGGGATAGGGCAGGTTGACCATACAAGAGGTGTGAACAGAGAAAGGAGCCATGAATTCTAGAAGTGATGTTTTTGGAGAAAAAGTCCACCAGTGGGAGAATTTTATCTTAGTAATAAAAAGGGTGCAATGGATTTTCCAGGTTGCAGGAGGGGTTATCATTCTAGAGTCATCCACCCCCATGCCTTCTGTTTCCACCCATGGGCAAAAGAGGCCACACCCTGGATGACTAGATCTGCATCTTCCAAAAGCCCCTGCATTCTCTAGAGTTCAGAGCAGAGGCCACATCCTTATGGTGCCCATTCCTGCCATCATCCACACCTTATCCTTGAAGTTTACTAAGTCTTTGGGGTATATTCCATGTCACCTGTGCTCACTGTCAGCCCTTGTAGCACCTTGCACTAGGCTGAAGTCCTGACTTTCATGTGGATCACCTTCTGCCTGCTGATCTAAAGCCCCAGTGTGCAGCAGATCATTCTTACTTTTTTAAACCCCTGTAGTACTTCTTACAGTTTTGTGCCAAGACCCACATATTTGTTAAGTGAATTAATACCCAACAGTAAGATCCCTCAGTGATTAAACAGATGGCATAACTGATACGTCTTTACCACTTTACAGTTTTCAGGTGATACACAGTATGTCATCTAGTCCTCAAGCTATCCCAGAAAGCAGGAACTCTATGACCTCAGCTTTTAGGATGAGAAAAATGAAGCAATCTCCCACCTACATCCACTGCTATGTTAACAGTTCAACTCCTAGAAAGGCTGAGGTTAAAAACAGCTGTCATTCATCAGCCCCAAGTAGAAAAGTTCAGAAGGAGCTAACAGACACACGTCTCAGAAAGGCTGTTGAAAAGCCAACAGTAGGGGTCCAGGGTCCCTAACCTGGCTCCAAACCAGCTGGACCCCAGGTCATTGGACATGTCTGGGAAAAGCGTTTGTATTATCAAGACTGCAGAGGGGCAAGGACCTAGCAATAAGTGACCACAAACCCATTCAAGAATCATCTATCAGAGGGACTGCAAATAGTGGGAAAGTTTGTCCTTTGGGGAAGGTAGAGTCAAATTTGGAGGAATCGGCACCCCCCTTTTCCCTCAGTAGGCAGACCACTAAACCCTTAACTGAATCAGAAGAGAGACCCTCACCACTAATGTTCTCGAGAGGAACAATTAGGAGATGGTGTAAGAAGTCCTTCAAACTGACTTAATCTGCTGTGAACTAAGCAAGTGGACACCCGTGGCCTATGATTTATAAGGAGAGGCTACCAACAGAGAGAAGCCAGGGCTACTTGCCTAAGTGCTGTATGCAGATCAGTCTGGAACCAATTATTATAATCATTGGGAAAATCAGGAGTCAAGTTGAAGCATGTTGAAATTTGAAAAACACACTAACAGGGTTCTGACAAGATGCCAGTAAAGCCTGCCAGCAAAGACAGCTGGAAGGCCAATATTTTAGTCCATACTGAAAGATAGTTTCTTAACTATCTGAGTCAACACACACCAATTTCACTCTGGGTCAATATTCCCATTTAATTGCGCTGGGGAGTCTCTGCAGAGACACCTAACACCTGGAAACAAAGTGGAGTGAAAGAAAAGCACACTATCAAAGTGCAAATGAGGTCCTGGGTACAGCCCGCAGGCCTAGGTCACACTGCAGTGTTTCCTATTTGCAGTGTTTCCTATTGCCCCAGCTGACCTGCAGAAGTTACATGAACCTCACAGCCATTCAATGAGTCCTCCTCTTTAAAGAAAACTTAAGGAAGGGGTGAGTATCACATCTAAGCTGGCCCTCAGAAAGGGGTCTGGATGGTGTGCTTCTTGCCATTGTGATGGGGTGCAGGGCAGGGGACCCGGAAAAAAGCAGAACTTATCCTCTACAACCCTTGATTGGGGGAAGGAGGAAGTGGATGATACAGCATTTAAGGTACTTTGCATAGCAATGGCAAATTAATAGTCATGCCTTTCCTTGAAGGGGAGAGGGCTGCTTCCCAGGGTGAAAGGTGTCCTGTGACTTTAAGAGCACATAGTGACTCGTGACATAGCTAGGGGAGGTGAATACCCACCCCAGATGCCCCTGTGTCCCTGGGAACTCTTGCCCTGACTAAAGATGGAAGCCGAAAGAAGGTAACAGATATGGGGAAACTGGCAAAAGTTGTGGATGCTAACATATATCGTAGGAGGGGCTGGATATGAGGTTGCATAGGAAGTTCCAGGCTGAGTATTTAACATGGGGCGTGGGTTGAAAGGGAAGGGGGTCCTCCATGAGGTCTGGTGTGTAAGGGGGAAGCCACATGATTTGGAGTAATTGAAGAAGAGCATACCACGAGGTCTGGGGTAAGAAAGAGGAGGCCTGCTGGAAAGCCTTCCTGGAGAACATGGCAACAGAGCCAATGGAGTTATGCAGAGACCCAGCAAGCCAAGAGATTAGTGAGAGATACTTGGAGCTGAACTGTGACAGGGAATGCTGAACTGCAGACTTCTGCTTTTCCGAAAGATGGTATCTCTGATTGGCATATTCTGAAACTGGCCTGGTTTGGCAAACAGAGGCAGGATTATGTGTTTTGTGGTGTTTTAAAGGGAGTGGGGCTTAACAGCAAAATCTGCCATTGTTCTAAATGTGTATAACCTTTAAATGAACAACCCCTTTCCTTTTCCACTGAGCTCTTGCACTGGGAGTCACGCTTCCTGGGAGTGGGCAATCAAACCCCACAACTGTTCCAGAACAGTATTGGCAGGGTTCTGTAACAACACCACTGCAACTGATTGTACTGTCAAGGCCCTGAGATATTTTTCAGGAGCAAGAGTCATCACAAGGGAGCGGGAGGCAGGGCATAACCTGCATCCCGCACCAGGGAGCCAAGTCAGATGGAAATGCCCCTAGAGAGTGGTCATAAGTTTGTCAGCCAGGTAATATAAGCTAGTGAGATTTATGGCAGAGTGATCAATGAGTTGAGCCTGGAATGGTCTCCCAACTGCCTAGAGACTGGAAGACAGGCAGATCTCTAAGGTAGCAAAATCCAGCAACCATTTAATCTTCGGAGTCCAGACAGGTTTTTGCTATGGATGGAAACACTTTCTAAAATGACTCCGCTATAGGAGGCAAGCCCTGTGGCTGAAGGTGAGCGTGGGGGCTTCTGAAGTGACTCTGGCAGCCTTCACCTACCTCAGAGATAAGCATAACATTATCAGATATAGCCGAAACCCATGAGAACTGGGTTAAACTATGACGAAAAGCAAACTCTGAGAGCAGGTGGCACAAATCCTTCAAGGCTAAATTCTATGTCTGCTGCCAATCATTGAAATAAAGAAGCTGAAGTTATGAAAAGCAATTCCGATTCATTAGGTCCGTGTTTGGATAGCTAAAGTGAGGTCCAATAGCCCATTTCTCCAAGCCTCTGGTTCACATTGCACATCGTATCAGCCCCCTGTAGTATGCCTATTGTAGTAAATGTAGTAATGTAGTAAAGCTATGCTTTATTAACGCATCTACTAACCACACTCAACAGTCAGAAATCTGTTGAGATGGTGCCCAGAGGATCTGAGATAAACGTGGCTGGGCCATTGTGAAGCCAAAAAGTCCAAGTGCAGCAGCCTCTCACTTGGTGAAACTATGAATTCATTTTGGTCTGTTACTCAGAGGGCTCACATGGACATGGTCTGCCCCAGACAAATAAACCTGAAAAGCAAGTCTTATTTCTTCCATTTACTAGTTGAGGGACATTATATAAATTACATAACCTTTCTGAACTTCCAGTTTCTTACCTCTGTTGTGAGAATACTCATGGGACTGTTGTATCAAATGAGATAATGTGGGTAAAACGCCCAGCACAAAGTAGTTACCCAAAAAATGCCAGCTCTCAACCTTTCCAGTTACCCCCACCAAACTGGGGTAACCCCAGTTTCTCCTTCTCCAGGTGTTGGTATTGATTTTTGTCCCTGAAAGCAAGTTAGAAGAGGTTCTGAATCTGGGTCCCAGTTGATAAATTTCTGTCCCCTACCTCAAGTAAGATGGCCAACCTTGTCCAACCCTGTTGGTTTTTCCTGTGGAGGGACCCCCATACAGCCAAAGTTTAATAAATAAATTTGCTCACGATCATGGAGCATAAGGGTTTTTTTTGACCCCTCTTTCTGAGCTGTTTATGGAACAGCCATTACAAATACAAATAATGGGATGTCTTCCTTTGAATGTTCCCGTGGAGGTCCAACATCTCCTCACCTTGTCCCAGACTTCATGCTCATACCTTCTGTGCGTGGATGAGGAAGCTCAAGCCCATACTCTCCAAGGCTCCTGCCCACCTCTCTGACCTCATCCCCTGCTGCTCCTTTCCCCTTCCGCTCCTCTCTAGACACACTGGACTTCTTGTTCTCCTTTGAAATTTCTAAGTTTGTTCAGCCTTAGAGCATGGCACAGCCTGGAAACCCCTACCCAGACAACCACATGCCTGGTTCTTTCTCTTCATGCAACTTTCAGCTTAAATACTGGTCCCTCAGAAAAGCCTTCATTGACCTTCACCATTACTCAGTTTTATGTTCTTCTTAACATTAATCACTACCTAAAATGATCTCATTTATTTTGTTACATGCTGTCTGTCTCCCTCTACTAAAATACAAGCTCTGAGGCATGCGCTAAGAGAACAGTGTCCAGAGTAATTTCATTTGGCGTGTGTGTGGAGACTAATAAATTTTTCTGAGTATTAGAGATACTCAGAGGGGTCCCCCTGGGACATTTGGGGTGGGGATGTGAGTGGTTTACTTTTATTTAAAAAACATTCAAAATATAGCAAATCATCCTGTCCTAAGGCCCCAAATCCCACCTGAGCTGTGCCTTTATGGTTATTTCTCATCTCCCATCAGCTGTATCATTTGAATCCACAGTTCTCTTCACATATAACCCAACACTGGGGGTGTTTGTCCTGGTCTCATGTACTCAAAATCTGCTGCATCACTCTTGGGGAGTAGCTGCCGGCTGCCACTCATGATGGCAACAGATTTTCTGTCTTGACTTCCCTGAACACTTGCTTCTGCAGAAAATCATGAGGAGAAGGATAAGTGACAACAGACGTGTAAACAGACTTCATGAATGGCAGAAGTGGGGAGCCTTTCTTTGGTGCCTCTGACATCAGCAGTCCCTGGGTATTTCCTTCCACACCTCCCCCAAATCAATTGGAAAGCCAGCCTGTATGTCCTGTGGTAGCTAATCTCAGGAAAGAGCTCAATTTAGGAAGATCATTAGCATGCATATTAGTGTTTCTATATCCCCTCCTCCATCACTGGCTTTGAAAGACTCTGCCCCTGGTGGTTAATGGGGTCATATTCCGGAACAACTGAGACTCTAATAAGCAGCGTCAGTCCTGGTCTTCCTGCTCCTTCTGGAGTTGCCAGCACTGTGCTCCAGTCGGGCTGGGAGGGTAGGCATGGAGAGGCAGACTCCCCCTTTCCCAGAGTCTGAGAGCTGAGGCTAAAATAAGAAATGTCAGGCTGATGAGGGAAGAAACAATGGAAATGTACATAAGCACAAAGAGAAAAGGGGCCGAGACTCCCCACTCTGGGTTCCACATACAAGGGTTGTATGGCACAAGGGTTGTATGGCACAAGGGTTGTATGGCACAAGGGTTGTGCCACAAGGGTTGTGCCACTTCTCTTTGGAGATACCTGGCCAAGGAGATCAAGCTGAGTTGGGTCTGGCATTAGCCCAGAAGAGGGGTGACTTTTCTGTATTATAAGCCATGCTTGGGAGCTACCTACTCTCAAAGGGATACCTTTTCCCAGTTTACACAGAGACACTCTGTTTAGAGTCAAGAGGGGCTAACCCTCCCTCTCTGCAAATCACTTCTCCCTCCTGTTTCTAGGGTCCATATGAGATCTTCAGTTGAGGCACCATTACAAATTCTCTACTTGGTTGTTTTTGTTTTGTTTAGTTTTTCTAGTTCAGAACTGAAAATTGATTAGATTCTACTAATGCAGACCATGTTCTAGAATCTCATTTTTCAAAGTGGAAAGTTTGGGAACCAGTGCAGTGGGAATGGGAGAAAGTAGTATCAGATTTGAGTGAGGCACACCATCCAAGTAAGCTACCGCCCCATCCTGATGCTAAAGCCTCCAGCTCTGTCTTTCACTCTCCATTGACCAGGTGGCAAACCCCTGCCCACCCATTTTACTTTGTCTATTTCTAATAACAAAGAAAAAAAGGCGGAAATATTTGTTTATCCCTCTCTAGCAACCTTCCATACTGTGGGAAGGATATGGTGATAGGGAGAAGGTGATGTTTGGGGGCACTATCTTTTAGAGACCAAACACTCTCATGAGGGTGGCTCCTGGTTTTTATTAGCCATTTATTTTTAGTTTTTAGTTTAGATCTTTCTATCTCAGTGTCTCCATCAGTAAAATGTAGCCTTTCAACCACAGCTCACCAGGGCACTAAAGTGAGTTGGAATTAGAATAAAAGCACTATGAAAACAATTTTAAAACTCCTTCAATTCTGTATGTTTGTTTGTATAGCTCCAATTTTAAAAAGGGTAGCAAGGGACTTCCAGTCAAGATGGCAGCATAGGCAGACATGGCTCGCCTCTTCCCACAACCACGTCAAAATTACAACTAAAATATAGAACACCAATCACTCAGCACCATCAGAAATTGAGTTGAATGAAGTCTGACAACTTTAATTCTGAAGTCAGAATTAAAGAAACCACATCCATCCAGACTGGTAGGAGAGGTGCAGACACAGAATGGGCTGGTCTCTCACCCAAATGTGGTGGATAAAAATTCAGGAGGGATATCTTGGGAGCAAGGAGTCCCAGCCTCACACCAAGCCCCTGAGCCCAGGGTTCCAGTGCCAGGAAAATAAGTCCTCACAACTTCTGACTGCAAAAATCAATAGGGATTGAGTCGATGGAAGAGAATTCTGGGTTCCCAAGCAGTTCCTCTTAAAGAACTTATACATGGACTCACCTACTCAGACTCACTCCCTCTGAGCTCCAGCATGGGGTAGCCACTTGAAAGGCACCAGTGACATAAAGGAAGGAACTGAAGTGGCTGCTATCAAGGCAAGCAGAGGCCATTATCCCTTTTCTAAACCATCCCCCAACAGAGCTGGGAAGCTGGCACCATATCTAAGACTCCATCAAAACTGTTTGACCTCTCTTGGATATCCCCAGAGACTCCACCTCATCCAACTTATGGACCCACCCAGGCTGCTTTCCCATATGAATGGTCTTGGCTAATGCTTCATAACTTCCTAAATGCTATCAAAAAAGCAACAGTTGGCCTCAGTGAACCCCACCCTCGGCACTAGCAGCAGCCAGCCTAGATTCACAACGAGGCTTCACCTGGGAATCTACAAGACCACACATGTAGCAGCCATATCAGATTGCTTTATAAATCAGGCAGGGTGGTCCCACCAGGACACTCCAGGGGTAGTGCATCCAGTGGACAGCTACAGACCACATCAGAGCACCACCACCCTGCCCCTGCACAGGTGATCATCCACGAGAGCTGAGGTTGGTAGTAAGTGGTCACAGCCTATCCTTGCAGCTGACTGGCCTGGGTAAATCCCTCCCATTGATCTACCAACAGAAATCAAGGGTCAACTACAAAATGAGGGTGTACTCAGCTCACAAGAGGGGTGTACTTCAAGTACTCAGCTTGGGTAATAGGGAAAGCTGTGCCACTGGACCCTACAGGACACCTGTTACACTAGACCACACTACCAGGACTCGGAGTCAAAGCAGCTCTACCTAATACATAGAAACAAACATAGGGAGGCTGCCAAAATGAGGAGACAAAGAGACATGGCCCAAATGAAAGAACAGACCAATGCTCCAGAAAAATAGCTAAATGAAATGGAGATAAGCAATATATCGGATGCAGAGTTCAAGACATTAGTTATAAGGATGCCCAAGGAACTTAGTGAGGACCTCAAACAGCATAAAAGTGACCCATTCAGAAACAAAGGATTCAGTAATTGAAATAAAGAACAAATTTACAGGGAAACAACAGTAGAATAGATGAGGCCAAGAATCTAATCAATGACTTGGAGCATAAGGAGACAAAAAACAACCAATCAGAATCACAGGAAGAAAAAATAATTTAAAAAAAAGAGAATAGTATAAGCAGCCACTGGGACAACTTCAAGAAGTTGCTTCATAGGGGGGCCAGAAGAGAAAGAGCAAGAAGTTGGAATTCTATTTGAAAAATAATGAAAGAAAACTTCCTTAATTTGGTGAAGGAAATAGACATGAAAATCTAGGAAGCAGAGAGTACCAAACAAGATGGATGCAAAGAGGCCTACTCCAAGACACATCATAATTAAAATGCCAAAGGTTAAAGATAAAGAGAGAATCTTAAAGAGAAGTTAGTTACCTACAGGGGAATTCCCACAAGACTATTAGCTTATTTCTCAGAAACTTCTTAGGCTAGAAGGGGTTGGCAAGAAATATACAAAGTCATATAGAACAAGGACCTACAGCCAAGATTGCTCTACCCAGCAAAGATATCACTTAGAATGAAGGGCAGATAAAGAGCATCTAAGACTAGAAAAAACTAAAGGAGTTCATCATCACCAAACCATTATTATATTAAATGTTAAAGGGAGTTATTTAAGAAAAAGAAGAAAATCAAAACTATGAACAATAAAATGGCAAAAAATATATATCTATAACAATTGAATCTTAAAAAACAAACTAAGAAAACAAGAACAGAGACAGAATCATGGCTTAAGAGAGCATTTTGATGGTTGCCAGATGGGAGGAGGTATAGGAGAATGGATGAAGAGGTGAGGGGATTAAGAAGTATAAATATGTAGTTACAGAATAGCCAGGGGGATGTAAAGTACAGTAGAGGAAATGAAGTAGCCAAAGAACTTGCATGCATGACCTATAGACAGGAACAAGGGGTAGTATTACCTGAGGGAGTGGGGAGTTGTTGGGTGGAGGGGGGCAAATGGGGGAAATTCAGGATAACTATAATAGCATAATCAATAAAATAAACTTTTTTGAAAATTGTAGCAATATTTCATGTACCAAAGAGACATCTTGCATGTATTAGCTATGTAAATGAGAAACCTCTGGGCTTAGAGATTTTTCTTTGAAGGCATCTGGAACAGCTAAAGATTAGCTTCTGTCAAAATGAATCCACCTCATTCTCCAGTTTGGTACAGAGTTTCATGACAGCCTATCTCCTAATACTGGGTTTTCCCTTACAGTCAGCATTTCCCAGAATTAACAGGAGTCATTGTTAAGGGGCCCTGATTGCATGGGGTAGAAGGGATCTGCCTTGCAGCTAATGGAGACCTCTTTGTTGAATTCCAGATGCTGCTTTTTTTGAACGCTGTGAGCCAAATGTTGATCCATGATCTGGCTAGCACTGGGTGTTTTAACCTAAACTCCTTTTTTCATTCCTGGAGCTGCATGAGTCACAGATTTTGTTCTTCCAAGTTTTGGAAGCCAGCAGAAAATAAGGAAAGTGAAAGGTTTGGGTATTTAAGGAAAGCCTGTTCTGGAGCCTCTGAGGTTGAGAAGGAAAGGGAGACTATGGAATCATCTCCAGCTATGGGAGACACTGATGTAAAAAGCCCATTTCTAGGATAGGAAAGAACTTTGAAAACAAATGCATGAGAGGCCCACAGGCTGGGTCCATCAACCCAGCTCAATGAACATCATAATATCCAGGATATAGGAGAAGAGTGTTCAGGGAAAATGGTTTCATTGGTTCTCCAGAGTGCTGTTACCAAATGGAAGGCAGCAGCTTAGTTGTGGGGAGGGATGATATCCGCACTGACCCCCAAAACTGAAGGAATACACTCAACATATCTGACATTGTTGGTGGGAAAAATATTCAACACTCATAATAGGGCTTCTCTTTTTTGCTTACCTTTGTGATCAAGCAGAGTTTGAGGTATCCTTGTGATCTCATCCTCTGAGACATTCAAGCTCTGGATCAGAAAATATGTGGTCATTTTCCACTTCCTTTTCACTTTGATTTTACCCCTCTCAATTATTTTAAACCTTTGATTTTCCACAGAGGGAAAATAAATGTATCAGATATGCATTCACAGGTCTGTAACTTGAAAGTTGGCTACAATGGAACAGGTAGTGAGAAAGAAGCCTGGGGTGGAGGGCACACAGTGGAGGAGCAGCACTCTGAGACATCAGCAGGGCCTGCTGACGGGAGCAAAGAGGCAGGTGGGGAGAGGAGGGAGACATGAGTTTAGACATTTCAAACAGGGTGCCGAAGGCAGAGGGAGAGCACAGGGGCCCCACCAAAATGCTGTGACTTGATCACCTGATCTCACCCCTCCAACACGCATCTCATCCCATACCCCTCACACCTCTATAACCACATCCCAATGCCCATGTGTGCACCATCCACTCATGGCTCTGAAACAGGAGACTCCTAGGAAATCAGCCTTCTTATCATCTTCCCTAAGTAACCTATATGCCCCCAAAGTTTCACAATGTCCATCCTAACTACCCAAGCTTCTCCATGATTTCTGGATACCAAGGAACCCTAGTAAAAGGATAAGAAGGGGACCATGTAAAAAGAGTTGTGAAAGAATTACAAAATGTTTACTGATTTACTGGCTACTGAGATGTGTTGGAGAAGAACCACAGAATAATGAAAACTAGCAATGTTTCAAATACATGGTCAGCTGCCTCAGCCAGGTTTCAGCACTCATGGACCTTCCCTTGTACTTGGCTAGTTTCATAGAGGTTTCAGACATTCTCTATGCTCACTTTCCCTTATTTGATACCTCCTCTCCTCATTCTCAAGCACCTGACCATGACTCCTATTTTGTGATCTCATTTGTCTATTTAACCATTATAGGTGAGACCCAGCAACTTCTTACCCCACTCACTACACCCACCCTTTCCCCCAGTCTCAGAGGATGAGGTGTCTCATGCAAGGGTCAATTCTTCCTTCACACCTCCTCAGGCCGTGGCCCCATCAACCACATCTCCCCTAATCTTGATCTCCCTCTCCATTTACATCCTCTCCTCAGCCTATCAACATGCTAAGATATCTTTCGTCCTAAATAGAAACAGAAAAACCTCACTTGATTATCTTCTACTTTAATCCTATACAAAATATCTCTCCCTTTCATCATTTAACCTATAATAGAGTATATATCCCCAAAACCTCTGGTGAATACTTTTCAGTCTTGTTACTATATTTGACATATTCAATTTCTCCTTCCTAAAAGTATCCACAAGGGTGCTCCTCACCCTGAACTTTCCTGGTTCTTTTTTATTTCTTTCACCTCTTACTTGGACCCCTCTTTCTCCATTTGCCACTGTTCTTTTCATACTGCATCTTTCCTCAGCTGATCTTATCAACTCTCATGGCTTAATTACTACCTTCATGTTGCTTACTGCAAGCCTGGATCCCAGCCAACAACTTCACTACAAATTATATTCATGTATTTGATGAGATCCCTACTTAAATGCTCCACAATTGCTTTGAATTTAACACTTCCACAACTGAACTCGTCTGTCCCAATGACCGGACTCCCTCTTATTGTCCTACTAAAATGGTGAGATTCAGTCCCCTGTCACCCAAGGTGGAGACCTGTGAGACATTTGAGACACCTGCCTCTTTTTCATTCTCCATTTCTAGCAATTACCAAGTTTGACTGATTTTACTTTCCCCTGAATTCCCACCACCAATGCTTTCATCCAAATCAAACTTCTAACAAGCCTTCTCTTTTCCATTTCCTGATGCTCATATCTGTCCTTACTGAGTCTTGAGTGGTCAGTGTCAAATAGGACCCTGACCTTGCAATTGTCTCTGATCTCACACTCCTTAGGGGCTCTTCCTGACCAACTGTGTAAGCCCTAGCCCCTCAACAAGGCACATGCAGCTCTCATCACTTTCTGCTTTATATTTTACATTCCAGGAAACTAAATTGCTTAAATTTCTCTGTACTTATTTTACCTCAGTGTTAGTATTGCTTGTTTTTCACTCCCAGTACCCCAGTTTGGGCTAAATCCTACTCTGCAACCTGTTACTCAAGATTCAGCTCTGGAATCTCCTCCACCACAAAGAATTTCTTTCCTTGGTTAGTCACTCTTGCCCCAAGCTCCCATAACACACACTGAAATTCCCTCTAAGCCTGATCCCCTCATTTGTATTCAGGTTTTTCTCCTTCCTAGCCTATTTGTGACCCAAGGCAACTTACTAACCTTTTTATGAGTGAGCTTTTCCCTTTGTAGATAAGAGTAACACTAGTATATTTTCATAGAGTTGTTGCAACAATAAATTACTAACATGTGTAAAAGAACTTAGGAGAGAATGTGACCTCTTGTAAAGTTCTCAAGAAACCATAAGTATCATCTTATGCATATCATTATTGTTTGTTGCACTTATCACACTTTTAAAATAATGATCTATGAATATTTCTTCTTCCACTAGACTGAGGGTTAGCAATTTTTTTTTTTTTGTAAAAGAACAGGCAGTAAATGGCGTTGTGGGCCATACAGTCTCTCACAACTGCTCAATTTTGCTATTGTAAAATGAAAGCAGCCACGGACAGTGCGTAAATAAAAGAGCATGGTTCTGTTCCAATAACACTTTACTTATAAAATGAGCAACTGACTGGATTTTATCTGTCGTCTATAATTTGCCTAGCTCTTATGCTTCTTGAGAGCAAAAACTATCTTATAGCGAAAGCTCAACAATATTTATTGCCTGACACAGCATCTTCTTTGAACTAGTGTGTCATGGAAGAAAAAACATGGGTTTCCTCCACTGCCCCATCCCATGGCTGTTAGTCCCTCTATAACTTCTTGAAGGAAAAGGGAAAAAAGAAGGCATGAATAAATTAATGATTACCTATAGGCCATGAGGCTGAGGTGTGCTTTGCTGTGAAGCCCATGACTTTCCATCCTAGAAGCTGGGTTCGCAGTGTCACCAAACAAGCAGTACCATGGTGAAATGGTGTACAGAACTTGTTCATGTAGAGCTCATGGTTAGGGGAAAGGGAGAAGCAGATGATATGGCTTAAGATACTTTTCATAATGATGGCAACTTAGTAGCTAATTTAATAGTTGTGTTAATAGCTGTGCTACTGCCCTGGGCAAGGTGGGCATGACTTTAAGGGCATATACTGACTCCTGACATAGGCAGGGGAGGTGGGCCTCCTGGATCACTGAGTGGCTCTTACCCTGACTGGGGCTGGCAGCCGAATAAGTGCAAACTGTACAGAGGACTGGCAAATGTGGCTCATTGTGGGAGAAGTCAGAGGTGAGCTCCTGTAGGAAGTGCCGGATCAGGATTAAAACTAAGAGCAGGTAGCCATAAGGAAGATTCAGCCACGCAGTTTGAAACCATGGAGAAGGAGTAAATGCGGCCGGTAGTGAAGTAGCAGCTATACAGTTTGTAGGGATTCAGCCATGTGACTTCGAAGGGAGCAGAAGAGCCATGAGGGAGGAATGATGTAGCAGCTGTGTGAGAGGGAGAAGTAAGTAAGCAACTACATAGTTTGTAGTCAGGACCCAGTCATGTGGCCTGGTGTAGTAAGGAAGGAGACCTGTTGCTTCCCTGATTGTGCCTGCTCTAGCTGATTCCAACAATCCTCCCTTGCAAGGCCCTGACGTGCTGCCTTGCAAACCTGGACTCTATCAGGACTCTCAGGACTTGTGTCTTTCCTGAACTTCACCATGACCCAGTGCACCATGGCACATGCTTTATTGGACTATTACATGGACACTGATGAGAACAAAACCTAGATCCTGGAGGAGAGAACTGCTGTGTGAGGATGGTGATTTTGGTACCTTCCAGAGGTACTAGAGAGCTGTTTGCCCATCTGGCTTAAGATAAGAATATGGGAAACTATTGGGTTTGCCTTTTGGGGAACAAGGAAAGTGCTGGGTCTCATAGGAAAGGAAGACTCTGAGTATAAGTACTCTGAACATCCCCAAAGTTGGAATATTGTAAATAAAGACCTGTTCTTTCCAATACTAATTGGGTCATCCACAAAGGCACCATGTGTTCAGGTCCCTGTCTGCTTGGTTACAATGGCATCTTGTCTCCCATGACAGTATGAATCTGTACTCTGATCTGTAGATAAAGAACCTCACTGAAAAGATCATCAACTACTCTTGCTTTGATTTTTAAATCGAGAACTAATTTACGTAAAATAAAAGACAGATCTTAAGTGTTTTTACAAATACATATATCCTATAAGCACTGCCCAAAATAAAATATAAACTATAAAATAGATCTCACAAAATTATCTTGGGCTCCTTTCCAGTTTAGTTCCATCTTCTCGGCAGAGGTAACCACCATTAATTTGCTCATTCTAGAACTTCATGTAAATGAATTATATAGTATATCCTGTTTTGAAACAGGCCTCATTTATGCAACATATCTTTGAGATTCACCATATAGATGTAAGTATCAGTTGTTCGTTTTTTTTGCTAAATACTATTCTAATGTAAAAATATATCACAAATTATTTATCTGGTCTCCTCTTCATGAACATGAACATTAGATTAGGTTATTCCTAGTTTGAAGTTATTATGAACATTTTTGTACTGATATTTTTGTGGCTTTACATTTTCATATTTCTTAGGTAAATACCTAGAAGTGGAATTTCTGGGTCACAAGTAGATGTATATTTAATGTTACAAAAAAGAAAAAGAAAAAAGAAAAAGAATCTTTGCCCAACATTTCTCCAAAGTCTTTGAACCACTTTACATTCCTATAAGAAATGTGACACTTTCAGTTGCTCCACATTCTCACCACCATTTGGTCTTGTAGTGGGTGTATAATGATATCTCATTGTGGTTTTAATTTGCATTTCCCTCATGGTTAATGATGTTAAGCATATTTTCATGCATGTATTGTCCATCTTCTTTTGTGAAAAGTCTGTTCAAGATTTTACTAATTTAAAAAATTGAGTTGTTTATCTTTTATTGTTAATATATAGGGGTTCTATATATATTGGATATGTAATGTGTATATATATATATATATATATAACAAATTTTTCCCATTCTGTGACTTTGTATATTCAATTTCTTTAATAAATAGAAATTTAAAAATTTTTAATAATTATATTAGTTTGTTATGGCTGTCATGTTTTCCTTGAAAAATGGTCTTTCAGTGTTGAGAGAAAAAGCATTTTGTGAGACCCACATAGGAAGATGGGGCTCCATGGTAAATTTTATTGATAATGTAAAATTAAGGGAGTTCCCCTCCTGACTTCCCAGTGTCCTATCTCTGCCCATCTTGCCATGGAAAAGGTCCAATATTGCCTTTAGTATGGCCAGTATATAGACCACTGCCCAAAGTTTCTGCTCCATATTAAAGTACCATCCAGTTCAGCAACAAGCTAGCTCAGCGTGTGTTTCCAGCTGCAGTCCATTGCTATGTTGCACTATTTAGGCTCCCTCCTGGGGCTTGTGTGTGAACCTATCAAAGCCCATGAAAGCTTGGGAACTTCATTGGCCAATTTGAAAAAGTAACTGGTCCATCCCAAACCCAAGTTAATATATTCCCAGGGGAACAGAGTAGGGGCAGGGAAGGGGGCTCTCCCTCTCTCTGTCCCAGATGGCTTGCACTGTGCTTACCCCTGGACTTGCACCAGTGACCTCATGGGTTCCAAATGCAGGCTCCAGGTGAGAGCCCGAATAACTCAACACAGCAAGAGACTGTAGCTGGAAATGCAAGCTAAGCTAGCCAGATGCAGGACTAGACTGGACTTTGATGTGGAATAGAAACTCTAGACATTGGTTTTTGCTTTGGCCTTGCTGAGGACAAGATTGGACCTTTTCAATGGTGAGATTGACAGAGCTGTGACATTAGGAAGTCAGAAGGGGAACCCTCTTAATTTTACATTATCAGTGAAGTTTACCATGGAACTCCATCTTCCTGTGTGGTTCTCTGGAAATTATGTTCCTTGTGGCTGTTTTACCTCTTCTCTGGATAGTGATCTCACGTGCAGTTTACAAAGATGTAGCTCAAACCCATGGGCTAGCAGAGCTCAGCTGTTGATTGAGCAGATTGGTGTAAGCATTCAGATGGCGAAGCATTTCCCCCCATCTTAAGTCTCATACTTTAATATCTAATGCTTTAAATGGCTACTTTGGTTTCTGTCTGTAAGTTAAGGCTTTACATATGGTTTAAACTGTCTGTCCTCATAAGGAATAAAACTTTTCTGCTGATAAGAAAAGAAATTTCTTTAACTTGTGACACCACAAGAACTACACTTCCACTGATAACAGAAACAAAATACCACAAACTGAGTGGCTTAAACAACAGAAATTTACTATCTCACAGTTCTAGAAACTGGAAATCCAAGAGAAAATATCAGCTGGTTTGGTTTCTCCTGCATCTTCTCTCAGCTTGCAAATGGCCACCTCTCACTGTATCGTTACATAGTCTTCTCCCTGTGTGCATGTATCCCTGGTATCTGTTTGTGTATCCCTTCTTATAAAGGCACCAGTCAGATTGGAGTAAAGCCCACAATAACAGCCTTATTTTAACTTAATCACCCCTTTAAAGGCCCTACCTCCAAATATAGTTACATTCTGAGGTTCTATGGGTGGAGGAAACACAATTGGTCCATAACAATAAAGTCTATCTATTTTTTTCTTTTATTGTTAGTCCCTTTCTGTAGCCTACCTAAGAAAACATTGCTTATCCAAAGCCACGAAGCTATTCTACATTTCCTTTCAAATTCATAGTTCTAGAATTTATATTAGGTCTGTGATACTTATTCAATTAATTTTTATATAAAAAGTGATAGGATTGAGGTACATTTTTTTTTCTTTCCATATGGATACTAAATTTTAACAGAAACATTTCTCACAAAGGGTCCCTTTCCACACTGAATTGATTTGGTGCCTTGGTCAAAACTTATTTGTCCTAAAATATGTATAATCTGTACTGCAGAACACTCTATACTGCTCCAATGATTTATTTTTCAATCTGTCTTCCAATTCTACCATGTCATTATTACTCTAACTTTAGAATAAGTCTTGTGATCAGGTAGTGTTAGTCTCCCAGTTTTATTATTTTCTGATTTAGGACTAGATTTAAATAGTTTTTATTTTGTGTTCCAACCTTTTGTCTTCAGAATGTAAAAATTCAACTAATTTTTGTGTGTTATCCTGGTATCTTGTAATATTGGTAAACTCATTTTTTGTATCTGGTTGTTTACTGTAGCTTCTTAAGGTTTTTTAGGTGCACCATGATTTTGTCTGTGAATAATGATCATTTTACTTCTTTCTTTCAAGTTTTTATGTCTTATATTTCATTTTCTTGCCTTAATGCACTGGTAAGACTTTTGATATATTTGATTATATGTTATATAAATATTGTACTTATCCTGTTTTAGTTTGCTAAACTCTTAGATATGTGGAGTGATATCTTTCATCAGTGTTGAGAATTTTCAACCATTGTCTCTTTAAATATTTCTCTAGCCATTTTCATTCTATTCTCCTTCCAGGACTCCAGTTCCACATATGATAGTCCATTTGATATTTTCCTATAGATGTAGGGTGATCTGTTTCATTTTTTCATCCTGTTTTCTTCTTTGTGTATCAGTTTGGCTATTTTCCATTACTCTATTTCGAAATCTCTGATCCTTTCCTCTACTATATACAGTATCCTTTAACTCCATAAAGTGAATTTTTTATTTCTGATATGGTTTTCATTTCCATGGACTAGGTAGATAGATTGATTAAAACATAGATTGATAGACTGACAGATGATAGATAGATGACAGAGTAGATAAAGTGTGTGTGTGTTTCTGATCTATTCAAACTTCCTCCCCTTTTCCAGTACATCCTTTAAAATATTTATCCTGGTTATTTTAAAGACTCTGTCTGATAATTTCAACATCTAGACCATCTATGGGCCCGCTTCTATCAACTAGCTCCTCTCTTGGCAATACACCATACCACAATATTCTTGTTTTTTTTTCCTGCATCTCATATTTTAAACCATTTAATTGTGTGTCCCATTTGGTGTGTGAAAGTACCCTTCAGAAAAGTTTACACCCCTTCGCTGTCAGAATGCTAGAGTGGAGACTGAATGAACTAATCTATATTTGAGTGGGATCTGGGATTTTTCCAGAGATATTGCTGCTTTCCATGCAGCACTCATTTCAGATATTACAAAGGCCAGGTCAGGACTTTCTCTCCAGCAGGGCTTGGGATCTAAGCACCAGCAAGTCTCTGAGATTCTCCTCATGCTGAACTGCCATACCAGCTTTCTGAATTGTTGGAGATCTCTTTTTGCTTTATAGGCCAACAGTGAGATTTTGGGGAGTCTCCTTACTCATCAGTCCTACCATGGCTCTCTCTACCTGAGGAGATTTCTATATGCCTCCAGACTTAAGAAATCATTGTAGTATACTGGGTGAAAGCCAAGAATACCTCAGAGGGATTTCTCTTAGTTCTTCTATTCTAACACAACCCTTCCAGGCACCACTAACTTGCATTTGGGTAAGGCCCAATATCCCTCAGGAACTGAGATTTCTCTCAACTCTCCTTCCTTATCTCTAGCCTTTGGCTGAATAACCCTATGTACTTGGTGAAGGCCTATGAGAAAAAGTTGGTAGATGGGTTCAGCCTCTGTGGCTAGAACATATAAAAGACAGGATTTTAGGGATTCTAACCTACAATTTTAGCTTCCATGTGGCCATAAAAAATTCATTAAAATTTATACTGGTTTCTCCTAAACCTTATCTCTAGTCTATTATTTTTGCTGTTCTATTAGTTGTGAATGTATATAATTATGGGTGTCTTCTCCTTTAAAGGGCTTGTCACTTTCTAGAATTTTGCTCATTTATATTTCTTTGCTCTAATGATAGTATGGAAATAGATGTTTCTTGAAACCTTCTATATCCTAAGTGGATTTACTTGCCTTTTTGTTTTCAGGATAGATTCTTCTACTGAAATATGATCATAAATTCCTCTAGGAAAAAGAGCCTGTCATATATTTCTCTGGATCTTTCAAAGAACTAAGTAATACTGACTCATGCATAGTACAACCTCTATAAAAGTATATTAAAGGCTATATAAATGAAATAATAGATTTTGAAGAGTACTAATTTTAAAATTGTAGAAATGCAGCACAAGATAAAATGAACATGACTCCAGAAGAAGCTAAAAAGGTAGATTATAAATTTTTTTTAAAGATTTTATTTTATTTATTTTTAGAGAGACAGGAAGGGAGGGAGAAAGAGAGGGAGAGAAACATTGATGTGTGGTTGCCTCTCGAGCACCTCCTACTGGGGACCTGGTCCACAACCCAGGCATGTGCCCTGACTGGGGAATGGATTATAAATTTGATTAGAAATACAAGACTGAATGTCAGGATTGATTCTAAATTAGGTCATGTGGTTATGTGTAACAATGCAGTCTCACTCTCTCAGCAAATGATTGAAAAGATGAAAGCCTTTTATTCAGAAGTCAAATGAAGCCATGAATAATGAGAAAAAACTTAGAACAGTAGGTCAGAGTTTCCTAACTGGGTAACTCAAGACTCTGGCTTCTATTCAAGAATTATAAAGAAAAGACAAAAAGAAAACTATTAAGGAAAGATGAAATAATAAAACCATTATATAAAGGGTAACATACATCTTAGAAACAGCATATTGAGTATAAGTTTTGGAGAATTTGAATAAAACTGTCTGTGTTTCACTATCTTGTGGGGAAAAAAATGCAGCACAATTAACTAAGAGAGAAAATGTTTCTAGTTCTTTTCCTACTTCCTTAAATAAACCCACATGACATGCTGTTTCTGATAGATATTTAATAAGGCTCCTTACTATGCCCCTATTCTTATCTTAGACTTGATCATTTTTTTTCTTGTTTTCTTCTTGGTAAAAACAACATGAGAGTTTTCAGGAATTCATTGTTTAATTTCATTCTTATAGTCGTAGCATTATTTATATCTCTGTTGCTATGCCTATTTCACAGACATACACACACACACTATTTACAGAAGAGTATATTTACAAGTGTTTTTTCTTTGATAGTTTTCATTTGTCCTTCCACCAAAGCACTTATCTCTTATCTCTACTCCTTCATTACCTCTCGTCTTGATTTTTTATTTCTTACATCGGGGGTTTTATTTAACAGATATATCTGTGTACACACAACAGGTCAAGTATTGTGGACATGATGTACTTGCAATTACCTAAAGCCAATGTTTACTCAGAAGACTACAATGGACATAATAATAAGGATTTGCAGCATTTTTCAACTTTGAAATTATTGTGGTGAGGGCGAGTGAAACACATTTTCAGAATCTCTTGCATAGGGGTTTTAATTGGAAAAATCATATTCCATCTTCTAATTGACTTTATTGTTTTAATTTTTAATTATATATTATTATTTATGCTATTAAAATTGTCCCAAATGTTCCCCCTTTATCTCCCTCCTCTAGTCTCCCCCAATCACTCAGGCAATCCCCACATCATTGTCCATGTCCATGGGTCCTGCATATATGTACTTTGGCTACTCTATTCCCTATGCTGTACTGCACATTCCCATGACTATTCTGTAAATATCTATTTGTACTTCTTAAACCCTTCATCTTTTTAAGTCATCCCTCCAACCTTCCTCCCATCTGAAAACCATCAAAACATTCTTTGTATCTGTGAATCTGTTTCTGTTCTGCTTATTTATTTTGCTTTTTTAGATTCAGTTGTTGATAGATATGTATTTATTGTCATTTTAGTGTTCATATTTTTGACCTTCTTAAAGAAGACCCTTTAATATTTTATATAATACTAGTTTGGTGGCGATGAACTTCTTTAGGTTTTTCTTGTCTGGGAAGCGCTTTATCTGTCCTTCCATTCTACATGATGGCATTGCTGGGTAGAGTAATATTGGTTGTAGATCCTGTTTTTCATCATTTTGAGTATTTCTTGCCAATCCCTTCTAGCCTGCAAAGTTTCTTTTGAGATATCATCTGACAGTCTTATGGGGGCTCCCTTGTGGGTAACTAACTGCTTTTCTCTTGCTGCATGTAAGATTCTCTCTTCGTATTTAACTTTTGGCATTTTAATTTTGATATATCTTGGAGTAGGCCTCTTTGGGTCCACCTTGTTTGGGACTCTCTGTGCTCCTGGATTTGCATGTATGGTCCTTCACCAAGTTAGGGAAATTTTCTTTCATTATTTTTTTACATAGTTTTCCAATTTCTTGCTCTTTCTCTTCTTCTAGCATGTTTATGATGTAAATGTTGGTACTCTGGAAGTTGTCCCACAGTCTCATTACACTATCCTCATTTTGGGAGGATTCTTTTTTCTTCTTGCTGTTCTGATTGATTGTTTCTTGTTTCCTGATATTTCAAATCACTTATTTGATTCTTGGCTTCATTCACTCTACTGTTGATTTCCTGTAAATTGTTCTTTATTTCATTTAGTGTATCCTTTGTTTCTGACTGGACCTTTTTTATGCTGTTGAGATTTTCAATAAGATCCTTGAGCATCATTAAACCCAGTGTTTTGAACTCTACATCTGATAGATTGATTTTCTCCAATTCGTTTAGTTCTTTATCTGGAGTTTGTTCTATTCTTTCATTTGGGCCATGTTTCTTTGTCTCCTCAGTTTGACAGCCTCCCTATGATATATATATCATAGGATATATATATCCATCCTCCCCTATTGAGGTACACTTGCTCTGTGGGCTGTGTATATCTTTCTGTTGTAGTTGATCCTTGATTACTGTTGGCACATACAAGGTCAGCCACTCACTGTGTTCTGTCTGCAATCACACAGCATTAGCTAAAAAGCAATCTACATGGTCACCACTTGTGTTGGGCTTAGAGTGGCAAAACTGTGAACCAAGGCCTGTGGCTGCTAATGCTCAGTCTGGTGCAACTGGGCAAGAGTTATGGGGTCTGCTGAAGCCAGGTGCTGCTTGTTTCAGAGGATTTAGAAAAATATGAAGCATGACCAAGACAATGCACTCATATAGAAAAGCCACAGGAAATAGCTTTGGGTGAACCTGAAAGTTGGGTGGTGCAGGGCCTCAGGGAATCACCAGGGTGGGGAAAACAGTGTGAGCCAGGTTGTTAGAGTCTCAGATATGGTGTCTGCATCCTGGTTCTGTGGGGGGAGGGCTCAGAAAGGGAACAATGGCCTCTGCCAGCATTTCTGTCCGGGAGAAAGCTACCCCCCAGCTCTCACCATGCTGCCAGATAATTCAGTTCCTCCTTGTATTTCTCTGATGCCTTTAAATCTGCTGCCCTGATGTTGGAACTCAGAGGGAATGAGTCCATGTAAGTCTGTGTGTGGCAGACCCTTTAAGCAGAAGTGCCTGGGACTCCAGCGGTTTATCTTCCATAGCTTCAATCCCTGCTGGTTTTCACAGCCAGATGTTTTGGAGGCTTATCTTCCTGGTACTGGAATGCTGAGCTGGGGGACCTGGGATGGAGCTGGGACCCCTTGCTCCTCATATATCCTTTCTGATTTTTATCTGCTACACGTGGATGTGGGACCAGCCCATTCTGCATCTCTGCCCCTCCTCCCAGTCTCAATGTGATTTCTTCCTTAATGCTATAGTTGTACAACTTCCATTCAGTTCAAATTCTGACAGTTCTGAATTATGGTTGCTCTATAGTTGGAATTTTGATGTGATTGTACGAAGAGGCAATCTGTGTTTATCTACACCACCATCTTGACCAAATGCCCTGGGTAATCACTGGCTTTATTTATTTTTAGTTGGTTATTTGAAGATCTGGCTGATTGGAGCAGGGAAGTGATTAGATTTTAAAAGGCAGAGACACTGTTCTAAGCCATCTCAGGGCAGTTAGGATCAACTGAGTATGTAGAAGGGGACACCAACTTTTCATTTCCAAAACTGTTAGAACTTTATAGGATGAACAAGCTACAGAAGTAGCTTTCTGCAAGAAAGGAGAGCAGATGTCTCACTGATAGTTACATGGTAGAAGGAAGCCTGTTCTGAATATCTTATGGCACTATAGTGTCTGATCTGCTGGCTGGAGGCAGTTTCACACCTGAGCCTGAGTTCTGAACCTGCCAGACAGCAGGTTGGATACACAATTTTTCTAAGCAGGAAAAGCTGGCTATTTAGGAAACCTGACCACTTCTTGAAATGTGTGAACAAAAAAGTCGGAATTATAAATGAGATGACTTCCAAGATAGATGGGATCCTACAAAGTAAATGAGGAAATGTGCTCAGCCTTATCCTTAATTATGGACAAAGAAACTTGCAGTGAATCACATGAATATCCTGAATACCAAAACCTTTTCTGAAATTTGAGAGAAGTTGGAACAATAATAACCTGACTACTATCTCTATTAATTAGTAGTATATGCAAGAGAAGAGAAGATCTTAGAGAAATCACTCATTTGAATTACTGTAACATTGCCAGGAACCATCTGAGCAGACTAATAAACAGAATTCTACTTTTTTTGTGTGAGATGATTGGTATTAAGCAAAGTACTCTGTTCCCTTCTACCTGGATGGGCTCTCCAGTAACAGGATCCTCACTTCTTTTGCAGAAATTCTTATCCCTAATGCAAAATTAGCTGCTCTTTGAGCATGATTTCCTATAGGTAGTGGTATACCCCCTACCACCATATAAGTATCTCCTATTTCCACCTGCAAGGGAAAAAAGTATTCAGAGGTTTTCCTAGATTCACCAAACATTATCACTAGATATTTTTGTCATTTTTCACATGTTTGATGGAAGGATTGTATTAAAGGTAACATGGGATGATTAGCTATGAATATGAGGAGTTTGAAGAAGGAGGTGGGAAGAAAAATGACTCAGAACCAAGAGAGCCAAAAGGCCTTTCTGCTTTTGGTGGAAACAAATCCCAGAGAGTATGAAGCTCCTGGGGTAGGTGTATGATGCTATATATTCGATAGGTATTATTTGAATTAGATTTGCTGCTGAATTTAAGGAGTAAAAGAACTACATTGTGAAAACAGTGTGCTCTCAAAATTAAGTATTAAGTGTGCTCTTAATTAAGAGCATCTTAATATTGGGTATTCTGAGGCATTCCTAAGAAACTAAAATTTCTGAAATACCTCCAATTGCATTTTAGCTCTTCCTCCTCACCCTGCTCTCATTCATAGCAACTGCAGACCAGTGAAGGGAAAGGCCTATAACTGAGTACCTACCTGCCTGAGACCACTGTAACTCATGTCCCACAGGACACAAACACTTACTTTGTAGACTTCATGGACACTAGTTAATCTGTCAAACTTGGAATACATTGAATTCAGCATATTCACTATTTGGATAGGTTCACTGGCAGCACAGATGGTAGTAAATGTCACCACATCGTTAAAAAGGATTGTACAGGCTTTAAATTCTCCTGCAACAAAAACCAGGTATTAGTAGTAGCCAAGGATATAAAATAAAAATTCTATAAATTCTGAATTCAGGTGCAATTTGTGAACCAAATTTGACTATGCCTCGAAGAAATGGAGCCAGATGCCACTGACCCATTCACCGTTCACCATTCACTCAACTGACATTTATTGAGTGACTGTCATGGCCTAGTCATCATGCTGGGAAAATCATGTATCATGATGTGGATATGGACCCTGCTTTTAAGGAGTTCCCAGACTAGAGAGGTAGAATAAGAGTAAAGAGATTGAGATAAGATTGCCAAGTGTTATGGGATGACAGAAACAGAAATGGGTTGCGTGACACTGACTTGAGAGAAGCCCCTGGCAGGTGGGCCAAGACGGACACTGAACTATAGGTGACCCAGGGTCAGGGCTGGTAGAGAATGTTCACCAAAAAGTACAGCAGAGAAGATCCTATATCCTCAACTCATCTGGCTGCTTCCACTATTTCCCCAACTCTTGCTAATTCCATAGGGCAGCCAGATGATCTGTTGATGTCAGATTCCTAATTCTTCCTCAAATTTTCCACAACTTTCATCACACTTAGACTAAAAACACAAAATCTGTACCACGGCCTAAAAAAGGACCCACTCTGTTCCAACCATCTCTCTGACCTTGTGTCTCCATGCTTTTCCTCCAGCTTATTTCAACCCAACCACACTGGCCTCCTTGGGGTCCTGCATTTGCTGTTTCTTCAGTCTGACATACTCTTTTCTCGAATACCCACATGGCTCTCTCTCTCCATTTCAAATGTAACCAACCCATTGAGAACTTTCCTGATCACCCTATCTAAAATAACAGTTCCTAAATCTCTGTCCTTTTAGACATAATGCTGCTCTATACCCAAAAAAACATATGGCATGATATTTTACATAAGATTGTTATTAGTTTATTGCCTATCTCCTCCACTGCAATACAAGCTCCATGAAATGAGAAACTTTTAATCTCTGCTATATCCCCAGAACCTAAAGCAGGGCATGACACATGGTAGATGCTCAATAAATATTTGCTTTTTTTTATTGTTCAAGTATGATTTTGTCCATTTCCCCCCCCACCTTCAACACCACCACTCCTTGAATTTCCCCATGAGTCCCCAAAATATATTCTTTTACAACCTGTTTTCCCTGGTCTTCCCCTCTACCTCTCCTCTGTTCAATGTCTGTTTGTTCTTCGCTTCAATGTCTCCAGTTATTTTAACTTGCTTCTTTGTTCTGTTGATTAGTCTCCACTTAGAGGTGAAACCTTATGATATTAGACTTTCACCGTCTGGCTTATTTCAATTAGCATAATGTTCTCCAGGTTCATCCATGCTGTCACAAATGGTAGGAGCTCCTTTTTACTTTCTGCTACATAAAAATTCATTGTGTAAATGTACCAGAGTTTTTTGACTCATTCACTTGCAGATGGACACCTAGGTTTCTTCAAACACTTGGCTATTGTAAATTGCACTGCTATGAACATTGAGGTGCATAGGTTCTTTTGAATTGGTATTTCAGGGCTTTTAGGGTATAATCCCAGCAGTGGAATTGCTGGGTCAAAAGGCAGTTCCATTTTTAGTTTTCTGAGGTAATTCCATACTGTTTTCCACCGTGGCTATAACAGACTGCATGCTCACCAACAGCGCACTGGAGTTCACTTTTCTCCATAACTTCGCCAGCACTTGTTTGTTGATTTGGTTATGATGGCCATTCTGTCTGATGTGAAGCAGTATCTCATTGTGGTTTTGATTTGCATCTCTCTGATGGTTAGTGATGCTGAACATCCTTTCAAATGATTTGGGTCCTGTGTATGTCCTCCTTGGAGAAGTGTCTGTTCACGTCCTTTGCCCATTTCTTAATTGGATTGTTTGTCTTCCTAGAGTGGAGTCATGTAAGTTCTTTATATATTTTGGAGATTAAACCCTTGTTAGATGTATCATTGGCAAATGTATTTTCCCATATGGTTGGTTCCTTTTTCATTTTGCTGATGTTTACTTTGTCCATGGAGAATCTTTTTAATTTGATGAAATCCCATTTGTTTATTCTTTCCTTTATGTCCCTTGCTCTAGGGGACATATCAGTGAAAATATTGCTGCATGGAATATCTGATATTTTCATGCCTATGCTCTCCTCTAGAATTTTTACAGTTTTGCAATGTATATTTAAGTCTTTTATCCACCTTGAGCTTATTTTTGTGTATAGTGTTGGTGGTCGAGTTTCATTTTTTTCACATGTATCTGTCCAGATGTCCCAACACCATTTGTTGAAGAGGTTATTTTTACTCCATTTTATGCTTTTGCCCCCCTTGTCAAATATTAATTGACCACAGACACATGGATTTATTTCTGGTTTCTCTATTCTGTTCCATTGATCTGTGTGTCTGGTCTAATGCCAGTACCAGACTGTTTTGATTACAATAGCCTTGTATTTAGTTTTATATTGGGTATTGTGATTCCTCTGACTTTGTTCTTCCTTCTCAAAATTGCTGCAGCTATTCAAGGTCATTTATGGTTCCATATAAGTTTTTTAATTGTTTGTCTGTATCTGTGAAATATGTCATTGGTATTTTATTGGGCATTGTATTGAATCTCTAACTTGCTTTTGGTAGTATGGACATTTTGATGATATTAATTCTTCCCATCCATGAACACGATGTATACTTCCATTTATTTGTATCTTCCTTAATTTCCTTCTTCAGTGTTGTGTAGTTTTCTAAGTACAGGTCTTTTACCTCCATGTAAGGTTTATTCCTAGGTACTTTATTTTTTTATTGTTGCCATAGTGAATGGGACTTTTTTACTGATTTCTGAGTCTGATATTTCATTGTTGGTGTACAAAAATGCCTTCAATTTCTATTGACTTTTTATCCCACTGTTTGGGATATATTTTTTGAGCGTGGGGTGTTAAAATCCCCTAGTATATCTTTCTTGAAGTCCTCTAATATTTTCCTAATATATTTGGGTGTTCCTATATTGGTTGCATATATATTTACAATCTTTATGTCTTCTTGATGGATTCTTCCCTTGAGTATTATGTATTGTCTTTCAGTATCTCTTTTTATGGCTTTTGTTTTGAAGTCTATTTTGTCTGATATAAGTATTGCTATCTGGCTTTTTTTCCCCCTGTCTATTTGCTTAGAATATTTTTTCCAACCCGTCACTGCCAGTCTGTGTAGGTCTTTTTTTCTGAGGTTGGTCTCCTCTACACAGCATATGTATGGGTCATGTTTTCTTATCCATTCATCTACCCTATGTGCTTTGAGTGGAGCATTTAATCCATTAACAGTTAAGGTTATTATTCATAGGTACTGATTCATTTTTCCCTCTTTGTACCTCTGTTCCTCTCTCTCTCTCTCTCTCTCTCTTTCTCTCTCTCTCTCTCTCTCTCTCTCTCTTTCTCTCTCTCTCTCCCTCTTCTTATAGCACCCCCTTAGCCTCTTTTGCAGTACTGGTTTGGTAGACATGTATTCTTTCAGCCTTTTTTTTTTTTCCAGTCTGGGAAACTCCTTATTTCTCCTTCCATTTCAATTGAGAGCCTTGCAGGGTAGAGTAGTCTTGGTTCAGGTCTTTGCTTTTCGTTACTTGGAATATTTCTTACCATTGCCTTCTGACTTGTAGTGTTTCTGTGGAGAAATCAGCTGCTAGCCTTATCTTTGCATCCGTATATGTTACTTCTTTTTTCTCCCTTGCTGCTTTTAAGATTCTCTTTTAGTCTTTAAAACTTGTTATTTTATTGATGATATTAATAATGAACCTCTTGGGTTCATCTTGATTGGAACTCTGTGTGCTTCCTGAACTTGTGTGGTATTTTCTCTCTCCCTGTTTGGGAAGTTTTATGTCATTATTTTTTGAAACAGCATTTCTATCTCTTGCTCCTTTTCTTCTCATTCTGGTATTCCTATGATTTGAATATTGTTGTGTTTCATGTTGTCTTGCATTTCCCTTAAGGTATCTTCATATTTTTTTAACCTTTTTTGTGCAGCTTCTGTACCTGGGTATTTCTTTCTACCTTACCTTCCAGCTCACTAATTTGGACATCATCTTCATCCAATCTGCTTGTGATTCCTTCCTGTGTATATTTTTATTTCAAAAATTGTATTCTTCATTTCTTCCTGGTTCTTGTTTAAGGTTTCTGTTTCCTTTTTCACAGTGTTGTAGTTCTCATTCAGTTCCTTGTAGTTAGTCATCTGTGAGTTCCTTGATCATCCTTATTACCATTTTTTTGAATTCTATATCTGATTGTTTTTTTGCCCCCATTTCATTCAGCTCTTTAGTGGGGAGTCTTCTATTCCTTTTGATTGCTGTTTCTTTCCTTGTCTCCCCATTTTTGAGGTCTCTTTTTATTTGGTTCTGTGATTCCTGATGCTCTGCTTTGCCAGCTATCTTTGTAGTGTGAACTTCTGTGGTAGGAGTTCTGTGGGAATCAGTGGAGTGGTCTCTTTGATCTCCTTTTTGGATGCTATAAGTTTGCCCTTTCTTCCACTTGTGTAATGTCTCTTCTTTCAATTGGGCTTTTCCAGTTGGTGGCTTCTATGTTGGTGGGTTCTGTCCTCCTGGAGGTTTACTGATATTCACAACTCCCACCTTATCTTATATATGATCAGGGGCAGAGCAGAGGCAAAATGGAGTAAAGCAGCAGGGGAGTGTTCTATGGGAATTAAAGTAATAATTCCCATTAGTAGTGAAGTAGGGAACAGATAGGAGATCTTTGGAGAAGTACCACAATAAGCATAATAATTCACCGAAGTAACCACTTTTTATAAAAAGTAAAAAAGAAATAAGACTATTATTGGTGAGGCAAAGAGAATGTGAGCTGACTTCAGAAAGCAGAACATCTGTGTCGGGTTAGATTATGAGATATAGTGAGAGTAAGTGATAGAATTTGGTGTAGTGTGAGAGAAAATAAAGTTAACCACAAAAGTAGTAAAGTTTAGGAAGATAGCAAAATGGTCCAAAACCCAGGTAGGGATTTGGAACAATAATAATGACACACAATATTTAATCTGAATAGCAAGAATAAAAATGGAAAGACAAAGAGTAGTGTGTTATTGGAATATGGGTTCAGTGTCAGAAAAGGAATTAAACTGTAATAGGAACAGTAAAACAGGAAAACTAGACAAACAAGGAATTCAAACAAACAAAGAAAGAAAACTAAACATAAGGAAGACAAATTTAAAAATATTAAAAAATAATGAAAAACCCAAAATAATAAAAAATAAAATAAAATGCGAGTTCTGAAGGATATCAAAGTGAAATTTTTTTCTCAGTTGTTGGCATTAGCCTTCAGTTCTGTCTCTGGATCTGTCTTTGGTTCTTTCAAAGCTTCAGGTCTTATTGCCTAACACTTGCCAAAAAAAAAAAGGAACAAAGAAAGTAAAAAGAGCCTCCTGCTGATCTTAAGCCCTCAAAAGGGTTCTACTTTCATCCCTGCCACAGTCACAGGGGAGTTGGTCCTATTTCTTGTTCTCTTTTTTTCTCTCTCCAGTGGCTCTGCAAGGATAGGGGTTGTGTCTGGGCTGCCGTTCTCCCTGATTCACAGCCTCTACCTGAATCCTTGAGCTAGCACTGCAAGGCCCATACTGTCCTATGTGTCAGGCCAGTGCCTTCAAGTCCCCCTCAGTGTGCAGCCCTTTGATTAGTCCATGAGGTGCAAATAAGCTAGAATTTCACTGGCTGATCACTCAGTTCTTCAGAAGATTGGCTAGGTGTCCCAGTTGGGTGCACAAGCAAGAGGGTTTAGCTCCCACCTACTTCATCACCATCTTCTGACTCTCTGTTTTTGTTTTAAAAAGATTTTATTACTTATTTTTAGGGAGAGGGAAACGGATGCAGAGAGGGAAAGAAAGATGAATATGTGGTTGCCTCTCATGTGCTCCCCGACTGGGGACCTGGCTTACAACCCAGAAATGTGCCCTGATTGGAAATTGAACCAGTGACCCTCCTGTTCAGAAGCTGGAACTCAATCCACAGCCACACTAGCCAGGGCTCAATAAATATTTGTTGAATGACTAACTGGATATCTCATTGAACAAAGCTGGGTGCTTTCTATGTATCTATGGTAATAATCTCTCCTTTGTCTAACTTTGTCTTCCCTTTGGCTTCTGGCCTACCATTCTCTCTATATTCTTCCTACTTTTCTCATTTTCTTGTTTTACATATTTCACTGGCTTTTTTCTGTTCTTATATAGGTGCCCCCAAAGGTTCAATACCCAACTGTCTTCTGTTTTCACCTCATGTCCCCTAGATGACCTTATCCCCCTATAGGGTTTATGATTAACTACCACCCACCTTGGAATAACTCCTAAATCTGTAATTCTGTCCTAGAACTATCATTGAGTTTTCCCTACCATTCCTAACTACCTGTTGGTCTGATGCTATATAGAGCATCTCACAGGCATTTTAAACTTGATACTTCTAAACTGACCTTACTTTGCTGTCCTCAAGTGTGTATTTTTCTAGTTCTATCTTAGAATAAAGCATCACATCTTTCCCAATTGGAAACCTCACATTCATCACTGACTCGTCTTACCTTCCACATCTTATCAGTTATGAAATCCTGTTGATTCCTAATTGTACTGCCTTTAATTCAAGCCTTTACTACCACTGAATTTCACTTTAATTGGCTTTCAGTATGCTTCCCTTGCATTTGTTCAGCACATAGGACCAAAATTGTATTTACAAAACCAATGTCACTTCCATTATAAGAATAAAACTTTACTGAAGTCCCACATTTAAAATACAAGACAATTTGCTTTCCCATGGTAATCTGTATTCATAACTACATCACCTGAGCCTCATCCTATCTGCCTCGCCTCATAAGGCACTAGTTTGCCATGTACCCCCATGTTTAAGGACAATATCTACAGTGTTTATTTTTCCATGACCTTAACTTCTCTCTTGCTATCCCACTCTCCTAAAATGCCTTCCCCACTTTTTTCTGATATTTAGCCTCATGGCCCAAGTCAAGGGCTACACACTTCATATAAGCCTTCACAACTCCACCCTACCCCCATCTCTTTCTTTTCTGACATTGAAGTTTTCTTAATTTCCCTGTGATCCATAGCACCTTGTGTGATAAAAAAAAAAAAAAAAAAACATGTGTTATTGAATTAAATGAACTTATTGGTTTACTCATAAGCTGAGGTGAATGTAAATTTGCTTAGCTGTACAGTATGAATAAATAACACATCTCTCATAGAACATTCAGGAATTAAATGAAATAGCAAAAGCAAAATGTCTAACACAGATTCTGGCACAATAATTTCTCCTTAAAGCATATTAGTTTCCTTTCCTTTGATCATTCCCATGCCCATTCCTATTAATTCATTCTGTGTATATCTATCAAATTCACAAAACTGAACTCCTTTTGGTTCCCAGACCTGGCATAGCACCCTGGTAATAAGTTTGCCTTGCATGTCTGGTGAATGAACACACACCTGTTGGAAATGGAAAGTGAGTTCAGAGTAAATGTGGCATCTTTCCTTCCAGGAATAGCTTGTTCTCCCAGAATGGTTCTAAGAGGCAGCCCATGATTTAATGTATAGGTGTGTCATTTCCATTCATAGTGAAGATTCAAGGCCACTGAGCAAAGAGCTGTATCTTAGGATACAGCTTTCAACCCTTAGAGGACATTATATATGTTGGTATATTTGATAGACATTTTTTATTTAATTCATATTTCACTCCTGTATCATTTTTTTTATTCTCAGTGTAGACAGGAGAAAACTGAGGATATGTAGCTTAAGCAATTAGTCCAAGATCATGTTGCTCACAAGTGATGGAGCCAGAATTCAATCCCAGATCTATCTGGTTTCAGATCATGTGCCTTTAACCACTGAAGCACACTGCCTTGTGCTCAGCAGTCCCTGTGACAGGAAGGAAATGCCTTACCCACAGCCACCTTTTTGCCTTCCTTCAGCTGGTTGGCCACATATTTCGGCAGCATGGCATGAAGCAAGGTCTCTGTTTTCTTCTTTTGCTGTTGGTTCAGCAGGATGAGATCCCTGGTGCTGTCATGGGGGGCAAGGTCAGAAAGATGCATCTGGTGCTCCTCCAGTTCTTGCAGGCTAGAGGAGCTTTGAGGAACACAGGTATATCATGCACCACAACGGATTCCATTCAGATTGATTTCTGGACTTCCCACATGGAGAGAAATGTGACAAGAAAGCACCCACCAACAGCAGATAATCTGGCTCACCGGATCAGCACCACACAATGTGCTTTTCTATACAATGCACGGTCTCACTCCTTCCCTTTTAGCTAAATTTTGTGAAAGTTATCTAAATTATCTGTCTCCACTTATTCATCTCCACCTCTGTCCATGGCCTCCAAACACCTACTCCAACACAAGTCTGTCAGTCTTTTCCTTAATCAGTCAGCCTACTCTTTGATGGTATCAAGCAGGACCTTCTCCCTGAAATCTCACTTCCAGGGACTTCCCTGACACTGTTTTCTCCCTGAGATTTCCCCTACTTCTTTCAATTTTTCCTTTAGGCTTTTAGTTGCTGTTGTTCATCCCCAGGGTTCTGTCTTGGTAGTCTTCTGTTTTAGCATTCCACAACTGCATCGTACACCATGCTGACACGGGTTCTTTATTTCCAGAGGAAATCTTGCTTCCCAGACTCAAGATGCACATTTCTTTGAATATAGGTATGCGTATTATTTTATTATAAAAGTAATATACATTCATTGCAGAAAAGGAAATAAGTGGAAGAAAATAATAAAAGTTACTTATAATTTCACCAGATAGATAATTACTGTTAATGTTTTGCAGTATATGTTTTTATTACCAAAAAAAAAGGGTTATCTGGTACCTTTTTTGTAATCTAAATTTTTCACTTAAAACATAATCAATATCTTTCCATACCATTAAATATAGATATGCATTATATTTTTGCCACCTACATTTGTTATACTATATTTTATTTATGCAATTAGCTAGAATTGACTATATTCCCTCTCCTTTTTTGACCTATAAATAACATTGCAATAGCAAGCTTGAGGTAACTCATTGTGTATAATTATGACTATTGGGTAAAGATTATATTTTTAGACATGGAATTACTGAAACAAAGAATATGCTTATTTTTAAAGCTTTGATACATATTTCCAAATTGCCCTCTATTGACAATTTATACTCCCATCAATAGTGATTTCCAGATTACCTATTAAGCATTCATTTATGGCTGTCACTGAAAATCTTCTCTTTCTTTATTAATTCTTTCTGTCCCATTTGCAAATCTCTTATTTATTTATTCTTTCCTAATATATGTGCTCAGTCCCTACTATGAGCCAGGCACATGGTCTTAGACCTTGTGGATACAGCATCGATTTAACCTGATAAAATCATGTCTCAGTTAATCACCTTCAACACCCAGTTACCCAGGAAAGAAAATTAATAATTATTCTAAATATGCTCTTTTTCAACTCCTACATCCAGTCACCAATTTCTGACCTAATTATCTCATAAATCTGTTAACTAATCACCACCTCAGGGTCACTGCCTGAATGCATTCAGCACTTTAAAGCTTCTCACCTGCTGTTTAGTGGTAGCCTTCACCTGTACTCCAAAGCTCCATTTTCTCTACTCTCTTGATCATCCTTCACATCACTCCAGAATGATCAGTCTAAACCTCAAATGTGGTCATGATAGACACTTAAAGACATTTCTAACTGCCTAATAAATCTTAAGTCCTCATCTTGCCAGCCTCATCTCCCATCACTCTACAACTAATTTTGGATTTGCAAAACACATCATTTGCCTCCCAGATAGCTCTAATTTTTATACCTAGAATACCTAATCATAGTCCAATAGAAAGACAACTCAAAATGTGTGCTATCTTGCACCATATATACAAAAGTTAACTCAATAGACCAAAGACCTAAATGTAAAAGATAAAACTATAAAACTCTTAGAAGAAAACACAGAAGGAGAGCTGTTTGACATTGAATTTGGCAATGATTTCTTACATGTGACACCAAAAGCACAGTCAATAAAAGAAAAAATAGAACATTTGGATTACATCAAATTTAAAACTTCTGTGTATCAAAGGATACAATCAACAGAGTGAACAGGCAACCCATGGGAAAAAAGAAAATATTTGTGAATCATGTTTCTGATAAGGGGTTAATATCCAGAATATTTAGCGAACTCTTATGACTCAACAGAAGAAAAACAAACTAATTAAAAATGGGCAAAGGACTTGAATAGACATTTCTCTAAAGAATATATACCAATGGTCAATAAGCACATTAAAAATGCTCACCATTAATCATTAGAGAAATGAAAATCAAAACCATAATGAGATACTAGTTAAAACCCATTAAAATAGCAATTATCAAAAAAAAAAAACACCCAGAAAATGCAAAACAAAACAACCCCCTTCCAAAAAAAAAACAAAAAACCCTAAGATAACAAGTGGTCATAAGGATTTGGAGAATTTGGGATTCTTGTGCACTCCTAATGAAAATGTAAAATGGTGCAGCAGCTTTGGAAAACAGTGTGGCAATTATAGAATAAATTAAAAATAGAATTACCATAAGGTACAACGATTCCACTTTAGTTTTATCTATTTTGTCTGACATAAGCATTGCTACTCCAGCTTTCTTTTTATTTCTATTTGCATGAAATATCTTTTTATATTTGTTCATTCTCAGGCTATATCTGTCTTTCGAATAGAGTCCCTTATAGGCAGCATATGATGGGTCATGTTTCTTAACCCATTCAACCATTCTATGTCATTTTATTAGAGCATTTAATACATTTACATTAAAGTAATTATTGACAAGCATGCACTATTGCCATTTTGTCAACTGTTTTTTGGTTGCATTTATAGTTTTCCTCTGTTCATTTCTTTCATTTTCATCTCTTCCTTGTGGTTTTTTGTTTGTTTTTATTAGTGTCTTTTTTCATTTTTAGAAATTCTTTGTATATCTTTTGTACATTTTTGGTTTGTGGTTTCCAGTGAGGCTTACGTATGTCTATAGCAGTTTATTTTAAGCTGATAGGCATTTAAGTTCCAATATAGTCTATAAGAACTACATTTTTATTCCTCCATGTTTTAATGTTATTGTGGTCATATTTTAGATATTTGTATTTTTTGAGTCTCCTGTTTATTAGAGTTTGAGTTGAATTTGACACTTTTCTTTACCTTTGTAGTAGCTTTTAAAATGTCTAATTTGCTGTATTTATGTGTTGTCAATTTTACCACAGAGAAATGAAAATGAAAGCAAAATGTATGCCCTATTTACAGAAGGTCAAATGATCATGTTACTATACAAAAGACAAACATTAAAATTAGTACAAATTGTACCATGCGTACTTAAAAATTTTGGTAACAGAGGCCAGAATTTTATTTTATATAAAGTAAACAGACACACACACACACACCCCAGAAATGGTTGAGGAAGTAAAATATATTGTTTACAGAGCAAGCCAAATAGAAATGTCAACAACTGTTCTCAATGCAGTCCCTGTTCCACTTTTTATTTAGCTTTTTTTGAGGAGATCGAAAGGCTGTGCCCCTTTCCTTTCTAACCAACTTCCCAAACAGTAGAGAGTAAGGGGAAAGAGGTGAGTTACTGCCTCAGAGCTTGAGCATGGGTTGAGATTGCCATGCTTCAGGCATCATTTCTCTCCATACCTTCTGGACTAACTGACTATAGGTAAATTTGCAGGTGCTGAAAATGTTGATGGTAACTTGAGAATGAATCACAGAGAAATACACATCTAATAAAATGTTCTGGATTTGGAGTCCTGGGATGGACTCCACATTCTAAATATTCTAAATATTTACTTCTAAATATTCACTCCAGTTTGATTGTCCCTCAGCTATGCAGAGGACAGATTAAGACTGAGGAAGGAGAAGCAAACTGCATCATAAACTTTCCCTTGGAAATAGCAAGGGGGTAAGTTGGAATAAGCATCAGTGAAATAATATTATTTTAAAAATCAAATCTGCAGCTAATCTCTGAATGAGAAAAGAATACTCATAGTATGTGAAGTGCTCCAAAGCATATCTCTAACAAGAAACAGAAGTTAAAGCTCTCAGTTGGGCTAATAGTGCTTCCCTAGCTCTGTGAAACTTCTCCCTCTCCCTCTGCTTCTGTTTAGAATTAATTAATAAAGAAACTAGCAAATTATGTAGCACTGGGCCTGATACCCAGGCTTGGGTGATGAATTTGGAGAGTCACAATTCACTGCTATGCCTGGGGATGCACAGAAGGAAGAAGCAAAATGAGCACTCTTTATGTGAAATACCCAATACTAGCACCAGCTGTCCAAGAATACTTAGCTTTACTAACCATGGCAATAGAAATCAATGTAAACTTATGAAAGAGTATTATTTAATTTTCTGTTATTCTATGCCCAAAACTTAAAAAGAAATGAATTCTAAAAAGTAAATCAGAATTTAAAATATGAATAGTAGCAATAATAATATGCTTGTGGCATTAGAGAAAAGGCAAAGTACATTGCTTTATAACTCCCTAGTTATTTCTTACTGTGTATTTGATTCCCTCAGTGAGATCAAATCTTTGCAAGCAGAGATGATCCTCAAATGAATAAATGTCATAGAATCTGCAACCAACAATTCACCCCTGAGTGATGATTCATTCAACCTATCTATGTGTTCAAATAAATATCAGAGAAAATCATAATGGCTGATAGCATTTTAATCTTTTGGATCAAATTTACTTTCCCTAACTTTGCTTTAAATGAATTCATAATCAGTTTAGTTCACATATATTTTATCCAAGGAAATTGAAAATAATCAAACATTGCTTGTTAATGGTCATTCTCACAGCACCTACAGGACAGTGGCATAAATTGGCATAGACCTTTCCACTATCTTCAAGATACAGAAAGTAAAGCTTCATGGGATTCACACATTCATGGTGGCCATAAGGATGATGAGTGGTCATATTTAGAATTCACCTGCCATTAATACTGACTGTGCTCCCTTGTCTCTTGATATAGTGAATTTTAGTGTCAGTTCATTTTTCTCTAATGGTAAACTTTTTCACATACTCACTAGTTCAAGCCTCTTGGCACTGCTTTCTCCCACATCTACCAAAAAAATCATTCATTCTGGTTTCTTCATGCTGCCACAATGAAAATGAAGTCAATGGTCCCCTAGCTAAATCCTAGTCTCCCAAACCCTGGGGACTCCTTAATAACTTGAAAGTCCCTATCAACCATAAAGACAACAGACCATTCCCAATCCAAACTACAGAGGAAAAGGGCCTCTTACTGGTTCATCAAATACAATGTGGAAAGGAAAAGCACTGCAGAATGTTTTCTCTTTGATTCAAAGCTGCTTGAGATAAATCTGCACAAAGGTATTCTGGAGACATCCTGGATGTGGAAAATGAGAACATTGTTTACAGGTAACTCATGCCACCAACCTGGCACAGAGTGAAGCTCAGGAGAGTATCCTAAATGTTTCACAGGCAAAATATATCCCCTACTCTTCTGCATAGATCCCTCAGCATCTCCAAAGGCCGTGGCAATTTCTCTTTCCAATTAAAACAAACAGAAATTTGCTACCAAGTTGCAAAGTGCCCGTTACCCACCAAGTTTCTGCCTGCCACTAAAGAGTCTCCAGGCCACTTGAGTATGTCTTGCCATGAAAACAGGGTCCTCATTGAAATGGTGACAGCCAGACAATGAACTCAGAGAGCAGTGTGTGTGAGCCCGGCCCAGTGTCAGGGACATTTGCCATAGTGCTTTTTAGACTAACAGTTTCAGGTAGCACATTAAAATTTAACCAACAGCCCTATTTGGTAGAGGATAGAGATTAAAAATGGAGCCTTTTTGATATGAAAATCTCCTAGACAAAGGATGACAATTGTGAGTTTGAGTTGCTTGCCATGGCTCAAGGAATTTAAAATGCAGCCATTTGAGCCCTGCAGACAGACCTCCCTCATCCATGTCATCAAGAGCCATGGGGACATGATGAAGACACTCTAGTTCCCTTCTCCCAGTCGAACAGAGCCCTTATTCTGACGCAGGCATTAGTTGCTGACATGAAGTCAGTCAGTAGAGAAACTAGTACCTTCACTTTTCAGATGGAAGACGAAGGACCTTATTCAAGGTCACACGGTTCCTCAGAGACAGAGCCAGAAATGTGCTCTCTTGGTTCACTATGGTTATTATCCACAGACTTCTAGGTCAGAATGGCATGTCAGTCCAAAAGGCCAGAGAAACCATCAATTACTCATCTTCCTTCTCTTCAACACAGTCTCCAGGTGGGACTGATTCCAAAACTCTCTTCAGTGGCTTTTCCTGATTACAGAGGAGACTGTGTCCCCATGTCACCCAGCACAAATAAAAGGAGCAAAGGAAGGCAAGTTAGAGTCTGACATTTTAAAGTTAAAAACCGTGTCAGCCATATCCGGGTTCTGCAGAATCAGTGATATAGTAATCATTGAGGACTTCGCACATTTGTGTGTACCACATAGTCATTGTGCTCTGAGAGGCAAGGTTGGGAGAACAGCCCACTCACTTTTTCCAGACATGACTCTACTGCTCACGACTTTCCAGTGGGATTTCTTCATAGGACAAATAGAGACACTCAAATATTTCTCCTTCATCCTTAGGAAAGTTGCCTCGAGGGTTTTGACATATGAACATATTTACATACAGAAAACATGTTTGTATGTATATATGTTTTTATCTTGACAGAGTCTTAAGGTTTGAAGTAGCATGTATATGGATTAAAATAATATAATAAAACAGGAAATTAATCGTTATTTAAAAAATCATATCCAAACCATACATAGTGGTAAAAATAACAGATTATAGAAGAGCTAGACTAAAAACGACACACTCCTGTGACCATCCCCCCTCTCACTCCTCGTTCCCAGCCTAGGCCATTTCCCAGAGATACTTCTAAAAGTTTGTGCTTTCAATTCTTCTGATCAGTTGCTCTGACTCTCTAAATAATAATTCAGTTTTATTTCTTGATTAAAATGGGTCTTTATAAAAGTGGAGAATCAGAGCAAAGGGAAAATAATGAGAAGCAAACCAGAGCATGATCTTTGGAGATGGGCAAACCTGGGGTTAGGTCCTAGCTCAGCCCCCATGACCTAGGTAATTTAGAATTTACTTGACCTTTCTGGACCTCAGTTTTCTCATCTGTGTACTGGGAAAAGTAAATGTACCTAATCTTAGGGATTAAAAGGACAATTCAGTACTTAAAATTACTTAGCCCTATATGTGCCTCATAATTAGCACTCAGTGAAAATTAAATTTAAAAACCCCACAAAATTAAAGAAACAGTTATAACCAGAAATATATGCCTCAAGGGATAGTCAAATTAGTGAAGAGAGACATAAAGAAAAAGTTAGCATTATCTCATTTTATTTTTGCCTAAAGAGACAATCTGTAATATTTTCCCCAGTATAAAGCAGCACTGTATAGCTATCAGTTATAATTTCATGTATTTTATTTTAACTTGCATATGACAACATCTATGTGTTTTATTCATCTTATGCAAAATATCCTCACTTAACTCTAGAGAAGTTCTATTCTATTGCTCCCCTAGCATTGGTTTTGGCTTATGAAGGAATAACTACCAAAGGAAGGGTATCAGGGATGGGTATAGAAACAATGAACTTGGGACTTCAGAACCTCAATTCCTTTTCCTCTTATCATAAGAGTGAGAGTAACATGCTGAGAAAAATATCTGGAAGGTAAAATACATTCCATAATGTTTTTGATTTAATGAGTGAATGGAAGACTATTAATACCTTCTCCAGAACTGTGACTTAAAATATTAGCCAAATTTTCAGATGAAAGATATGATATTTAAAAATATTATGAGAGATTACTGAAAAGGCCTAACTATATTTCTTTATATTCTACTTATAGAGTGTTAGCTAAGAAATTATAAAAGAAGTTGCTATACAAATTATTGCAATTTTATTTTATTTTTTTAAAGATTTTATTTATTTATTTTTAGAGAGAGAGGAAGGGAGGGAGAAAAAGAGGAGAGAAACATCACTGTGAGAGAGAAACATCAGTCAGTTGCTTCTCCAGGCACCCCAACTGGGGACTGAAACTGCAGCCCAGGCTGGTGCCCTGACTGGGAATCAAACCAGGGATCTTTTGCTTTGTGAGGGGATGCCCAACCAACTGAGCCACACCAGTCAGGGCAAATTGTCACAATTTCAATATTAGCCATATTGAACAGAAAGCAAAGGAAAGGGAAGAAGGAAAGTTATTAAAAATGGAATGCTTATCCTGGCCAGTGTGCCTTGGTTGGAGTGTTGCCCCATAAGCCAAAATGTTGCGGTTTCAATTTCCAGCTTGGTCAAGGCACATGCCTAGGTTAAGGGATCTGGTCCCAATAGAGGCACATACAAGAGGCAGCCAGATGATGTTTTTCTCTCACATAAATATTTCTCTCCCTCTCTCTCCATCCCTTCCCCTTTCTCTAGAATCAATAAGCATATCCTTGGCTGAGGATTTTAAAAAAAAAAAAAGGAATGCTTTTTTTGGATTGCTAGGAACATTTACATGTTTTCTTTTATTTATTTATTTATTTATTTATTTATTTATTTATTTTGCATTCATGTGGTTTTATTTAAGTCAATTCTTTAAGTTAATGCATCACGAATGTTTCTACAGATAAAAATGCAGATGCAGATAAAATGATAAAATGCTCTCTTTTGCTCTCTTCACAATTAGCACCTTTTTCCTTGACTCAGCCAGCATGCTACCTAGCTTTTTCAAAATTAAGATGAAATATGGTAGAGGGCATAAGATTTTTTTTTTAAGCAAGTTTAGGCTTCTATAAACTCACCCAGCACTCACCTGGTGAGAAAACTGATGTACTATTGTGCATAAAAGGCTAGAAGCCTATCTGATTCATATTGTTTTGTAGCAAAACATTTATTTCCACAGATCTACTCTTCCTAAAGAATTTCTTCCATAGGAATACAAGTGTTGACTGATACCAGATTAATAACAGCACACATTTTTCTAAGTTATCTTGCATATTATTATTAATACCAAAATTCCCCTTTCTAACCTTTTGGTGACTATCTATGTATGTCTTCTTGGGTCAAGGAATGACCTATATTTTAGTCCCTGTGAGTTTTCTGGCTTTCTGGTTAACTGATATTTTCTTTTTTTTCTTCTCATCACTGTACTTTATTATTTTTTATTGTGCTTTTTCTATTACCATTTATTCCCCTTATAGGACATATCCCCCCTCAACAATCACCATACTGTTGTCCATGTCCCTGAGTCCTTTTTCCTTTTTGTTCAGTCCCTCCCTCTACTATCTTCCCTTAGCTGTCATCCTGCTATCTATGCATCTGTCTCTGTTTTGCTTCTTAGTTCAATTTGTTCATTAGATTCCACATATAAGTGAAATCATATGGTATTTGTCTTTCTCTGACTGGCTTATTTCACTTAATACAATATTCTCCAGGTCTATCCATACTATTGAAATGGTAAACTTTCTTCCTTTTTGTGGCTGAGCAGTATTCAACTGTGTAAATGTCCCATAGCTGTTTTATCCACTCATATACTGATGGATACTTGGGCTGCTTCCATATCTTGGTGATTGTAAATAACACTGCAATGAACATGGGGCACATGTGTTCTTTCAAATCAGTGTTTTGGGTTCTTTCAGGTATGTTCCCAGAAGTGGGACCACTAGGTCAAAGGCAGATTCATTTTTAATTTTTTGAGGTATCTCCATACTACTTTCCACAGTGGCTGTACCAATCTGCGTCCCCACCAACAGTGCAAAAGGATTCCCCTTTCTCCACATACTTGCCAGCACTTGTTTGTTGATTTATTGACAATAGCCATTCTGACTGATGTGAGGTGATATCTCATTGTGGTTTAATATGCATTTTTCTGATGATTAATGACATTAAGCATCTTTTCACATATTATTGGTACTCTGTTTGTCTTCATTGAGAAGTGTCTATTCAGTTCCTTAACCCAGTAACATTTGAACATAGTATTTTGACTGCTTTGTCCTCATGCTAAAGACAAAAAGAAGTATAGATAACATTATTTTTTAAATTGTAGTTAGCAGGATTCCTTTTCATGTGATGTGGTTTAGAAACTTTGAAATGACTTTCTGAATATTCAAGCATTAAGCATATGAGGAGAGACTCAAAAATAACCAGAACTATCTTCTAGACAGTGGGCTCCTTGTAGAATATATAGGCTTCTCATATTTGGTGAGTGTTCTAGGAACCCATCTGTATCAGCGTACTAGCTGGTATTGTTGTAAGAGGGTGCATTTGGCTTCGGTGATTTTTTTTGAAGACTCTTTCAATGAATTTGCCCACTTCATGGTGGGTGGTTTACAAGTGCACCTGCCCACACAATTCTGAGTGTTCAGTAGATTTTGAGCAAAGTGGCATGACCCTTATAAACCCTCCCTCTTCACATGATCTTGTCCCAAACAACTGATAAACATCCTCAAAGGGATACGTTTTCCTGATGTGGAAGAGATGAAACAAAATGTGGCAGAAACTCTAAAAGGCATCAGAATCAACAAGTTCAGAAAACATTTTCAGCAGTGAAAAAAACATCTTGATAGGTGTATTGCATCAAATGGAGAGTACTTTGAAGGTAAATAAAATTTATTTTATTTTATTTATACATTTCTTTTTAAAAAGATTTTTTTTAATTTATTTTTAGAGAGAGAAGTGCAGGGAGAAAGGGAGAGAAAGATCAATGTGTGGTTGCCTCTCACACACCCACTACTGGGGACCTGGCCCACAACCCAGGCATGTACCCTGACTGGGAATTGAACTAGTGACCCTGTGGTTCACAGGTCAACACTCAATCCACTAAGCCACACCAGCCAGGGTGAAAGTGACTGAAATTTAAATATAGAATAATAAATTTACAATGTTTTATAAATAAATTCTGGGTTTTGGGGAGTTCTCCCTCATATAAATAACTATATTATGGATAATGGGAACTACTGCAAGAATAAAGTTAATTATGGAAAAGGAGAAGAATAGAATGAAACCTGTAGTGTAGATTAGAAAATCTACCTAAGTAAGACCACAAGTCTGAACTGTGGAAAATTACATGGATAGATAGGTAGGTAGGTAGATGATAGATAGATAGATATAGTGTTGGTAGATAAAGAAAGAAAGAAAAACAAGAAAGACCAAGAGAGAGAGAAAGAGAGAGAGAGGGAGAGAGAAGAGAAAGAAAAAGAGAAAGAAAGAAAGGAGAAAGAAGAAGAAAGAAAGAAAGAAGGAAGGAAGGAAGGAAGGAAGGAAGGAAGGAAGGAAGGAAGGAAGGAAGAAAGGAAGGAAGGAAGGAAGGA
>PVJD01006297.1:0-100476 GCA_004026545.1 Mormoops blainvillei
GTTGTCGCCATCAGTGATCCTTTCACTGACCTCGACTACATGGTCTGCATGTTCCAGTGTGATTCTGCTCGTGACAAGTTCCAAGGCACCGTCAAGGCTGAGAACGGGAAGCTTGTCTGTCGTCAATGGAAAGTCCATCTCCGTCTTCCAGGAGCGAGGTCCCGCCAGCATCAAAGGGGCTGATGCTGGTGCTGAATTGGTTGTGGAGCCCACGGGTGTCCTCACCACCACAGAGGAGGCCGGGGCTCACCTGAAGGGTGGGGCGAAGAGGGTCACCATCTCTGCCCCTTCTGAAGATGCCCCCATGTTCGTGATGGGTGTGAACCGTGACAAGTATGGCAACCCCATGAAGATTGCCTGCAGTGCCTTCTGCACCACCAGCTGCTCAGCCCCCCTGGCCAAGGTCACCCATGGCAACTTTGGCATCGTGGAGGGACTCATGGCCACAGTCCCTGCCATCTCTGACACCCGGAAGACCATGGATGGCCCCTCTGGGAAGCTGTGGCATGATGGCCGAGGGGCTGCCCAGGACATCATCCCTGCTTCTACTGGCACTGCCAAGGCTGGGGGCAAGGTCACCCCTGAGCTGAATGGGCAGCTCACTGGCATGGCCCTCTGTGTCCCCACCCCCAACGTGTCAGTTGTGGCTCTGACCTGCTGCCAAATATGATGACATCAAGAAGGCAGCGAAGTAGGCAGCAGAGGGCCCCCTCAAGGGCGCCCTGGGCTACACTGACGGCCAGCTTGTCTCCTGCGACTTCAACAGTGACACCCACTCCTCCACCTTTGATGCCGGGGCTGGCACTGCCCTCGACAGCCACTTTGTCAAGCTCATGTCCTGGTAGGACAATGAATTTGGCTACAGCAACAGGGTGGTGGACCTTGTGGGCCACAAGGCCACTAGGGGTGAGAGCCCCTGGACCACCAGCCCCGGCGACAGGAAGGGAGACCCTCAGCGGCTGGGGAGTCCTTGCCCCACATCAAGCCCCCAACACACTGAGAGCCTCCTGACCTCCACAGATTCCATCCCAGACCCCCTGAGGAGAGGAAAGGCTTGGGGGGCCCTGCCTTGTCATGCACCATCAAAGTTCACTGTACCCGGCCAAAAAACTAAAAATAAAAATAAAAAATAAAGGCGATGGTACTTTGTCACTGACGCGGTGCACACTGCGTCCCACGCTCCCCCCACCATGAGTACCCCATTGTCCTCTATGAAGACACTGAGTATTTTGCGAGTAGGACAACTGTCCACTTTCCTGGACCTTTACTCGACATTATATGTTCCTTAAGGGCCACAGTGTGTTTTATTCATTTTTACATCCCTGGTGGTAGATACAGTGTCTGGGACAGAGAGTCTCAGCAAAATTACTGATCTCGCCCTCTCTTCACCTTATTCATTCTTTAACAGGATGTATAAATGGGCCAGATCAACTTGAAAAAAAATGCTTCAACAATGTGAATAATTATGTGGTATGGGCATAAACTATTTCTAAAGCTAAACCCTCAGTTGTATGTTGGATAACAATTACAAGAACAGTTTGAAAATATAAAGCCCATATTATGCATTTTTCTATTGGTAGAAATGGATTGAGTCAAATTGTACAGTATTTTTTCCTCTCTTTAGTGGTTACTCAACTCTGTCAGTCTTATTTCCGGTTCAATTATGAAACCAACATGCCACATATACCATGCATCCAAAAACAAATTTAGTTTTCTGAATAATAATTAACATTGTTTCAAAGCAAGGGCCACTGTTTATCATTGATTTAAATTAAATATTGAGAAGGAAATTAAAGAGATTTTTATTTCATTTATTCGGGAGCAACATTACAATTTATACAAATGAAGGCATAATTAAACAGGCTGCCATTAAATTACAATCTGCATCTCATGTAAGCAAACACATTAAAACCGAAAATGCTTGTCATGAATATGAAACCAGCTTGCCTGCATAAGAATTACTCTAAATGTAGGATGCACATTGTAGCAACTGTTTTGTTTCTTTCCAGAAAGCATGGTGGTTCTTTGGTATGATCAGACTTACAGGCTGTATTACTTTTAAGATACACAGTTGACAGAAAATAACCCTAATACTAATAGTAGCTGGCACTGTGATAACCCCTGGTAAGCACTTAACGCATATCAACTAATTTAATAACCTCATTCATGAGACGGGCACCCTGATTATCTGTTTAAAGAGCGTCTCCTTTTGGTTTGCTTGCTTGCTTGCTTGTTTGTTTGTTTGTTTGATTGGCTGATGGATTTGTCCTGTTTTAGGAACGGAGAGACAGAAGCCACCCAGAGCAGCTCTGGGGGAAGGAGGCACGGGCAACCCCCTAAGCCTGGACACCTGGGGAGCGTAGAAGAAGAAACAGGATACTGGAAATGATGACACCGAACGCTCAATTCTGAAAACCACGTCGCAGCAGAGCAAGGAGGTGAAGGAACCAAACGGAAGGTTTTAGGATAGGCTTAGTCCTGGGACCCTTTGGGGGAAGGTGTGTACTCATTGAAAGCCCTGGTCCCCAGTGTGTGGATAACAGTCACCTATGAGCTTTGATAACCTAGGATACGAGCGTTCCCTTATATTAGCTCAATGATTTAAATAGATGACTGAGCCTCTCTGAGTCTTCACCTGCTCATCTGCCAAGGGAAGATAATAGGTAGGAGCCTTCCCAAACCCCCAAGGTCAGTTTCACATGATGATAGATGGTGGCTGGTTATCTACTAGGTCCTCCAAAGGAACTTTCACAAAATGCTTGAAAATTCAAACTAGAATTGAAAACAGCTTGCAAGAGAGAAGTGCCATCTGGACCATGAATCAAGGAACAGCGAGATTCCAAAAAAAATGGGATCTCGGAGAATTTCACATCAGTTACCTTATCTTAGCCTCCCCTCCCCTAGTCCCGCCCCCTTGATAGCTGGTAGCGTGATTGGCCATCAGAATGGCTCCTCGTAATTTACAGTCCCTCTAAGGATGCCGTGTCCATGAATGCTGACCAGGGTAAAAACACACGAAGTAGTAAATATGGACATAAATAAAGAAATAAATAAACCAGCAAGCGAGTTTTGCCGCAGCAATCCTGGGAATCGCCCGAGGGTAATTGCAAAACTGCGGATGGGGCGTGCATTGCATGGGCCTGACCCAGCAAAGCTGGATGCAGAAGAAATGCATGTAACTAAACCAGAAATTCAACAGCAGGGCTGCATCTCAGCAAAGAAAATGAACCTTGTCACCAGATGGGTCAGCTCATTTGACAATTAAAGACCCCACTGCTTCATCTGGGGAGTCCTTGCCCCACATCAATCACCCAACACACTGAGAGTCTCCTGACCTCCACAGATGGGGTGGGGCTGGGTGCTGGTTGGAGCACGAGCCACTGGCCTGCCTCAGGTCAAGTGCAGGCAACCACGCCGGCTCCAGAGTCGGCCCCACTGAGATCCTCTTCTCCACAAATAAACTAATCACCCTTCTCTTATTCCTCATTGGTTGACAAAATTATACCGGCGTCAAGGGCACAATTCTGTAACACATCATCATATATTGTACTGTGTGTTCCCCACCCCAAGTCAAGTCTCCTCCCATCACCATCTGTCCCTCCTTCGCCCCCTTCTGCCTCCCCCACCCAAACTAGTCACCCTTCTTTCCAAAAGTTCCTCCTTCTAAACGAAGGCTCAAGCTACCTCCACTTTCCAACAGTCCATGAGTTCAGGCCCCACACCTCACTGGGCACCCAGGGCTTCGGCAGGAATTGCGTCCGGCGCTGCTCAGAGCCCACCACTCGCTTTTGAGAAGGGCTCGGGTACGCACCCAAGTTGTTCTTTTCTTCCCGGAGTGTTGGGTGTGCCTGGGTCTGGCTGCCTATTTTTCCGGACCCGGAGCCCCTGTTCCAGTGTCACCGACTCTGCACAGTGAACACCCACTGCTCAGCAGGCCTGCGCCCACCCACCTCCTTCGCCTCCGGAAGTGCCCACTCTCCTACAGGCCCCGGCCATGTGGTGAGAGAGAGCCGCAGGGAACAAAACGGAACCCATGGCAGCCCTGCCTCCTCCCCAGCCCCATGGGGGTGATCCAGGACCAGCTCCGAATCCCAGCAGCCGGAAACCAGGATGGGGAGGCCTCAGCCAGGCCGAGTGCCCTGCGGAGTGAATCTGGGCAGCTGGTGGCTGGCAGCTACTTTCGGCCATGTGGATGGGCAAACAGTGGCCGTGGCTGTGCGGACCTCAGTCCGTGTCTGAGGCTCAGCCACCGCTGCCCCGCCCTTGCAACAGCAGGGCGTGTCCCCTGGCCATGGCTTCCGGCCTCTTTACGTTCTAAACAAACCTGAGTAGGTCACTGCGGCAGGCGCCCTAGACGGGGTGACACACGCACTCACCAAAGCTGACAGTTTGCTGCGGCTTCTTTCCCTGGTTCCTCTTTAGTCCCACCTCAGCCCTCTGATCAGACTGCGTTTCTGTAAACAGACGGCTTGTGGAATATAACTCACTTCTATCCAGTTTCACCCTCATTTGCTGAACCTGAATCTTCAGTCAAGCGTGGCTCTGCAACGCCTTCTGGGGGCACAGCTGTGGACGCCCCAGCGTCCGAGCCTCTGCCCAGGTGCTGTGATGTGGGTAGAGGTGCTTTTGAAAGCACAATGTGGAGCCTAAAGTCTTTCCTTTCCACTGACGCACCGCAGTGCCTTTCTATGTGGAGATTTATTCCATGCCTTTTTATAGAACAACAGAAGGAGGAACTCGTTATCGATAGAACGCGCTACAATTAGGGGTGTCCAAACTTTCGGCGTCTCTGGGCCACACTGGAAGAAGAGCCATCTTGGGTCACACCTTAAAGGCACAAACGCTAACGAAAACTAATGAGCAAAAGAAGGTTTAAGTAAATTTACGATTTTGTGTTGGGCCGCATTCATGGCCATCCTGGGCCACGTGCAGCCAGCGGGTTGCGGGTTGGACACCCCTGCCAACCACGAGGAATCACGGTCCAAGAATTTATTTAACATCCCCTCTGCAGCTCCTCACCCCGGGACTATCTTGGCTGTGGGCACGTGAAGTCACGGAGATTTCCCTTCAGAAACTCATCGGGTGCTGTTTATTTACCTTCTTAATGGATCTAAATGGATACACTTCGGGCCTTTCAGCAGCTTCTGGAAGCTTCTTTTCTCACATAAAGTTATAGCTTTTTTCTAGCATATTCTAATGGGACACCCTGAACTGCGTCTACCACCCCTGCCGACATCTCTACCTCCTATCTGTAGAAGGACTTCGGTTTAATACCATTCTATGTTGATTCAACTCTCTTTAACTGCTCATTTCTCCCTTCGCACTGCACGCTAAGGATGGACATTGCTTCTTTCATCCAATACAGTCTGTTCTCTCAGGCCAGCCCCGCCTCGTTTCACGTAGACTTATGTCAATAGCTCCAGCTGGTCAATGAAGAGGCCCTCCTAGCAGGAAGCAGATGTGTGCCGAGACCCGGGTGTCCTCCCTCTTAACGCAGCGTCCACTCCGTGACACCTTCTATCAGCCAGCCCACCTGTCCTCCTAACTCTTCTTTCTCAGAGTTAGGGGTCATTTCATACATTGCAATGTCTTGCCTTGACTCAGACCTTGAGAAAATCATTCTCATCAGCAGAAAACATTTCAGCTGCGAGGAAACCTCGCAGCGAAGCGGTCAGTGCCGCAGGTCTTACTAAATGGAGGTTACCAATTGGATTGCTTTAGTAGACAGTTGGTGAAATTGGTAATTACCTCTCCGGAGCCATGGCCCTGAAAATTGTTTTCTTTATTGTTTCCTTTGCTTTCTCCCCAAACTAACAGGGGCTGCAATGGCTCTCCGTTTGGCTGTGATTCCTCCTAATGTAATCAGTTGTTACAAAGAAAAATCATTAGCATGATGCAAAATTAATTAGAAAAGTCTGTTGAAATTTATAAACGTGCATATGCAGTTAAATAAATCGGAAGGTTTGGACCCCGCTCGGCGCCCCCCCGGGGTCGGTATGCTGCATGCTCGCGTTGCACCAGACGAGGACCTAATCGGGTCGGCTCTGCCATAAACAGAAACCATTTATTTGGCCCTAATTGGGACCTGAGAAGTTATTAAAGCATATTTTTGGAGTTCGTTCAAATTAATTACTGTGAAGCAAATGGATTTATAGGCAAGCTACTTCCTCAAAAAATTTTCCCCTGAACCAGCTGTTCCTGGTTCTCACGAGTGATAATGTGACGACTAGAGCAAATGTAATGGGCTGTCAGGGGTGGAGGGAGAGGTGGTGGGGCCTGGGTTTCCAGCAGAGGCAGGGAAGGTTGTAAAAGAAAACCGAGGTGTTTTGTACCCAAGCTCTCAGAATGCAGTTCGCGAATTGCCGTACGGCATTTCCACTAGAAAACACACACACTGACCGGACGGCGCCCTGCCCTCCGGCCAGCAGGGACACAGAGCTCTGCTGGGCACATTTAGACTCATCCTTAACACGCGAGCATCAGTCCACTCAAGTAGCTTTAACATCACAGGCCCCTGGCTTATATGACTTGAGGGGCTAGCACATGCGACCTCCAAGTTACAAGATTCAGGGCAGGATTAACTGGGAGGAAACTGGAGCTCAATTACATGCTGACGGAGACATTTTAATGAGATGGGAGTCTAGGTATTTACATTGTTCACTCTTTCTCTAAATTACACATGCTAGCCGTCTGACTTAGACCTAGGATTTGTAACAATAAAAGCACATTATTATCTTCATCGGTGTTTCTAGTTTAATTGAAGCCGTCTATCAGAGTGTGGCGCTTCAAGGCCATCTTTAACCCAGCTGACCAGTGCGATGGGGCCCCTGCCCCTCAGAACCAGGGACCACAGCCCTGACACACCGCCCTCAATTACCTGATTTCTAGAATTGTATTCAGAGTCAGTGTCAAAGGGGGATTCTTACCTGAGAATGCCAGATTGCTAAGGTGACACCAGCGTCGTATATCACATCCGTAAGTTCTGCCCTTGGCATTGTAGAGAATTTTCCACGTAGAGTTATTTAACAAGGAACAGGATGCGTGTACTTCTTATTTGTATGTGTCTGATCCCCAAATTTTACCCAGAGACACTTTGTGAAAGAGGTCAATTTTCTACTTACACTGCACGCTAAGCATCAGCAAACGCCTCTCATGACCCTCTGGTTTCCATCATTCACCTCGTTTCTCGCTCCCTGGCATGGTTTTCTCTACAACACAAGCCTCTCTCTGGGGTAATTCCAACAGCTGCCAACCCCATCGTAAGCACATTGTAGGTGCAGCACAATCATGTTTCCAACCACACCCCCTCCGACTCACTGAGCCAAAAGGAAACAAAATTAGACGAGAAAGCATCATACACCTGGGTCACATTACACCCTGTAAAAGTCATGAATGGTTCCCAAACAACGATTTCTAAATCACTTTTCTTTGAAAGAAGATGTGGGGCAGCACGTGCCTCAACCACTCCCTGAATTCCGTGATACGTAGATAAACATAACACTACCTTGGGGAGGGGCGCTGCACGCAGTGAGTTTCCGGGGCTCTGGGGCCACAGCTCAGCTCTTCCGCATTTGAGAAAATGAAGGGTGAAGATGTGGGTGGATTCCTGAAAAAAAAAAAAAGACACCCCATCTGAGGCACAGCTCTCTTAAAAGAAGTTATTACTGGTCCCTTACCCCTATTTTGACCTTCAAAACAAAGATGCGGACCATTCAAGGGCAAAGGCGGGCGGTGGGAAAGAAAGGAAACAGCGGGGTAGGAGCGATTTGGAAAAAGGCCATCCCCAGAAGAGAATGCACACAGCAGTTCACCCGGGACTCGGACCCCGTCCACTGCAGGCCGCCCGGCCCACCGCCGCCACTGCTGTCAGCATCAGAGTGCCAACGGAGGAACGCTGGCAGGTCCCGCAGCCAGTGGTGACAACCAGGCCCCCGCCTCATGTCCTCCTTTCTAATCTCATGCAAAAATATGCCAGACCCCAGCTTCAGTTTAATTTTTTTTTAATGGTCTTTTGCTTTTGAATATTTTCAGCCAGCGGGTGACAAGGGTGTAGGGTGGGTGAGCCAACGCCAAGGTCACAGTGGGGGGCTAAGGAGCAGACTAAACACAGCGGTGGCCAGGATTCATTACAGCACGTGGACCTGGAGTAATTCTCAAGATGGGTTAATAATGACCTGAGACAGAAAATAGAAAAGAGTTAAACTACATGAAAGAGAATATGAGGGCTTAAGAAAAGCTTGTATCTAATCATTATCCTAGAAACAGAAAATAGAACAAAAACTGTAGCTTTAGAAGTTACTAGTGGTAATTTTACAGACCTTTGAGAAACATAAACCCATAAATATAAGAAACACAAGGCATACCGAGTAGAATAAATATAAAGAAATCCAACCCTGGACACCCTGTCACAAAAACAGACCACTGCAAACTTGCAATGTTGTAAGTAGCCAGAGAGAAAAGATAAATCATTTGTGAAGGGACAATAATGAGACTGATAGCAACTTCTCAATGGTAGAGAGAGAGAGAGAGAGAGAGAGAGAGAGAGAGAGAATAAAGAAGCCAAATAACATGAAATGGTATCTTCAAAGCACCAAGATAAAGTAACTACCAAGTTAGCATGAGATATTCAGTAAAACTCTCTCTCACAAATAAAGGCATTTTCAATCAAATAAACCAATGAAAACAGAGTTTATCCTTATAAAATGTTACTGAATCACTTATTTTGGAAAAATAAAACAACCCAGAAGGAAAATCTAAGAAGCTTTTAAGCAAAAATTTTTGCAAACATGAGTAAATATAAACAGGCATTGTCTGAATACAATAATAACAATGACGGCGATTCTGTTAAATTGCGGTTGACAAAATGAGTCAAAACGAACACTGTGAACAACTATCATGTGTAAATAATGATGGGAATAATAAAAATCTTTCCCTTGTTAGGAAGAGTAAGGTTAATTGCACAGTACAGAAATCCAATGGAAACATTTGAAAGAACATGAGTGAAATGTATAACTTAATATCCAGAGAATTAAACACCATAAATCAATAAAATGAGAAAATAAATAAAACAAAGTAATCAGTTCAAAAGAGAGGCAGATGAAACTTAATTTAAAAGTAAAAAAAAAAATATATAAATAAAATGAAAATTATAAAAGTGTAGATATTCTAATAATATAAATAGACCAAGCTCTTTAATTAAAATATTTCCAAATGGATTAAAAATTAACCACAGCTATGTTTTGTTTATGAGATACAACCCAGAAATGCTGAATGTAAATATATGGAGAAAGATATCCCACGAAAATAATAATCACAATAAGGTCAGCCAATTTTTTAAATGTCATACAAAAAACACTTTAAGACCAAAAGAACAGTTATGGATACAGACAGTTAAATACAGTTCCATGCCTAGATGATCCTGATAAAATAGCCTCAAAATACTATATAAGAATAGAGATGAATAAAGAAATCCCCATTATAGTGGAAATTTTTGATACATATTTCTTAGTTATTTACTATGTTAAGCACACAAAACTTGACGTAGGTGGGTAAGACTCGAGTCACAGACTAAAGAAGCCAGAATTAATGGACACGTGGAACCCTTCCTCAGCCATTGGAGGTCATAGTTTTGTTAATAATTAACAAAATTTTATAAATTAAAAAAAAAATCTCACCTCAATCTGGATCATAAAAACAGGTTCAGCAATTTTGAAATACTGGTGTCGTACAAGGTTCTCTACCTCTGCTGCAGCCACATTAGGGTCACAGGGTGACAGGCTGGTGGCATTAATACCCCTCAGCTTCCCTGCCTCCGTGTGCTCTGCCTTTGACGGGCCTCTCACGGGACTCGGCCTGGCCTCGGCCGTGTGGCTTGAAGCGGAGGGAGGGGTAGCAGGAGCTGAGGGACGTGCTCGCGCACACGCCCCTCTGGGACCCAGGTCCTGCTCTGAGAACAAGCCTGGGGAGGCTTGCTGGGCGCTGTGCCAGGTGAGTGGAGTGCGGGGGCTGTTCTAGACCAGCTAGGAGGCCCACTGAGGTCCCTCGACAGCAGGGGTCCCCAACCCCAGGCCCGGGCCTGTTAGGAGCCAGGCCGCACAGCAGGAGGTGAGCAGAGGAGGTGCGAGCTTACTTCCCTCCAGTTACCGAGTTACTGCCCAAGCTCTGCCCTCTGCACCCCACCCCCGCCCGCCCCCCACGCCCCTGTCCATGGAAGAACTGCCTTCTACCAAGCCGGTCCCTGGTGCCAAAAAGGTTGGGGACCAATGCTCCACAGGATCCGGTCCACCTGGGATCACCAAGGGGCACATGGACCATGAAAAGCCAACACGCACACGACCGGGAACAGCGGACGTCAGACAAACTGCCAGGCAAGCCTTCAGCGTTCGACTGTATAAATGGGGTGGGGGGTATGGCACTAGTAGATGGGGAATCCCGGGAAAAAAGAGTAACATGATTTCAAGTAGGTATTAACGAGTCATTCCTCCAACTCCAGCAGGTTAGGAGGGGACATTTTTCCTTATCCTATCAACCTTCTGACTACAGGAAGGTGCTATTACAGCTCCTGTTGTCACATTTTGTGTTTAAGCACTGAAGGTATTAAGTGCCATCGAATCAGGTCTAGAATGTAAGGAGCTAAACAACTGGTAAAGAAAATAATAAATAATAACTTTGTTATCCATTATAACTTACATGTATAGATGTAATGATATAATCCATAATATCATATAAAAATAACTGCATAATTTATATATATATAGCATATAATTAGTTATATAATTTAAAGTACCGTTATAGAGTGTGAAATTTATAATGTTAGACTAGAATATGCATATGTAATTTTGCATTATACACACATACACATACTGCATCCACGCCTGTGACAGGCCGTGCCCTGGACTGCGAGCCACTTCAGCTCAGGGGTGTTGGTGGGCCGCAGAGCTGACGGAAGCAGGCCTCTCTCTGGAGTGGCAGGGAGATGGGGCACCTGCCTCTGCAGAGCCTGAGTAATTTATGTAATAGGTGCACCTGTTCCTGCCAGCTGTGAAACACTTGGTAGGGGGACCTGAGGCTCAGCCCAACTGCCTCGTGTTGCCTGCATGGCACACAGGGAGGGGGACAGTCAGATGTAGGAGGGAGATATTCTGACACCTTTGAAGTGGTGGTGGTTGTTATGGAAACCCTGCTGGTACACAGGACAGTCTGTCTCCTGAGTTCAAAGGACAAGCTTCTGAGACAGGTGCTGGTTGCGGGAGGGGCTGGACAGTGACCCCAGCCACTTAAGGTCCCTGTGAGAAATCTCAGTCACTAATTGTGGGGGTGGGGGGACAGAGGAGGCTGACAGGAGTGTCACCGTCCCTGGGAAGACAGCTCAATATGGTGCTCTTGAGAGAGCCCTGAAGCACACACAAAACGGATTAAATACAGTCAGTAATAAAATGTAATTCCAGTGAATTCGTGATCAGTTAACAAATTCTGTAGAAAGTTTCCTCTGCCGGGCGCTGGACGCGAGACCTGGGCTTTGGCCGTAAATGAGCAGAGGCCCTGCCCTCAAGGAGACAATCAGGTAAAGATGTCAAGAAACAGAAGAGTGAGAAGGCTGGTGACCTGGGCAGGACACGGCACTACCGGAGGGCAGGAAGGCAGGAAAGAGCCCCTCGGTCTGTGCCCCGGGGGCGGGGTCCCCCCAGGCTTCCTGGAACAAGCGTGCTATCACACCAGAGAGGCAGCTGGTTCCATGGATGGCTTTTAATCTCATCTGTGCAACTTAAAAAATTTGGGAGAAGTGATTTGTCAGAGAAGGCAGTCCTGAGAATTAAATGAGAGGCGCACGGCCTGACTTGCAGCTACTGATCCACGCATGTTAGTTTTTATTATTTTTCTAATCACAGCAGCATTCATGGAGGACTTAGTAAGGGTAAGGCAATTGGCTGAGTAATTTTTTTTCAACAAAAAACAACTCGAGGAACCGTCACCATAACAACTCTCTTGTACGTGCACCATTATAATCTCCACTTCACGTTGAAGGCGATGAAGATGACATCCGGCTAGACGAGGTCAAGAGCACGAAGGTCTTAAACGCGGTAGAGTCTGTGGCCCAACCCGGGCTGACTGCATAGCTCCGTCATAAACACCAGTGCTCTACAGCCGCAACAGCGCTACCACCGGTAATAAGAACAAACTGCTCCCTGCTGTCTTCTGTGTGGTAGACCGTGTTCTAATGCCTTAACTTATCCATCATTAAATATTCTTAACAACCTGGTGAGGTAGGTGTTGCCACCTTCATTTAGCAGATGGGGGAAAGGAAACATCCAGAGGTTCAGCAACTTGCCCAAAGTCACGCAGACACTCAGTGGCACCACTGCACTTGGACCCCCGCAGGCTGGCCTAGAAGTCTGTGTGCGGAACCACTTCCGGGTCACACTTTCTGCAATGGCGATTCATGCACTTATGGGAAGAAACTGAGGAAGTGGTCTCGGGAGCAACCCTTGCAGGGGGCCAGGGTTGGGGAGACGGGGAAAGCCCAGCTGAGCTGTGTTCACAAAGAGATCTCAGCAGATCCCGCGGGGAGCTCTTGAGATGACGTCGCCCCTCTGAGTTGTCCCAAGTTGAGAAGAGCGGGCTGGGGTTTATTCCACTGCAGGGACCAGTCACTGGGTGCCACATGTCTTGGAAGAGGGCGACCTGAGGGAGGGGGAAGCATCCCCGGCACAAAAGTAGCCAGGGAAGAGTTCCGCTCTAGGGGGTGACAGCCCGCACTCCCAGCCACTAGTCCTGCGTCACAGTGCCGCAACTGGCACACCCTTGCAGAGTGGGGGGTTTCTGTGCCATCGGCTGGCAGCCCAGTGGTGGTTGGGCCCTCGTGGCGGGGTACCCTGCGGTCACTCGCAGCCTTGACAGTCCTCGTACGACCGTTCCTCACAGTCGGTGAGAGTTCTGTGCCACGGAGAACGTCCCCATTTCACCAAATCACGCCCTATCGCACCCTGTGTCTTTCCCTCCTTGATCCAGCCCACCCAGGGCACAGTCACGTGTGTGCTGCCCCACGTCCCACCAGGACGACTGGCTCCATCTTCCAGCCCTTCCGGGGCTCAGTCTCTATCCCTGCTGCTTGGTTCGGTCCTGCCCCACGTACATTGTGCTGTGACGCCACCCTTGCTTTGGCCTGGACTCCAGAAGGACCCAGAGCCTTACCCTGAGAGAGGCACACACATATCTTGAGCGAGAAGAAAGAACGAGCTTTGGAACACACGGGTGCACTTTCTCCAGGACAAGAAGATTTACAGAAATCTCTGGGTTCAGATGCTCTTAGTGTGTTGATCCAAACGCCCTAACCCCAAGGCTCCAAGTCTTCCTCCTCCTCAGTTGGACTTGGCTTTGACCTAGCCGGCTTGCTGACATTGATTTCACGGCCATGGGAAGACACCCGCCTTCCAGCGAAGTCCTGGCCCCTCGCGGTCCTGCCCCCGGCTTGGAGCAGGTGGAAGCATCTGCCTTTCTTCCCAAGGAGGCCTCTGAACTTCACACTCTGTGTCCCATCAGCGATAAATCGCCCTCAGCTGTTCCCTGTCTCTTGCCCAGAGCCACACACACTTGACTACTCAGTTCTGCAATCCTGGCACAGTCCCCGCCCAGGTCACCACAGAGGGAAGCGGAACGAGTGCCCAAGTCCCTGGGGCTGTCCTCACTCCACCTGCCAGCCACGCCCGCCACAGAGGGTGGTTAATTCCAAAATGCCATCTTCCAGTCAGCTTTCATGGGCCACCCCTGACCCCCAAGCTGCCCGAGAGACTGCGTCTGAATGAAGGAGGCCAAATGGGACAGCCCTCCAGAGCAGTCTTGTGGGGCGGGGGGCAGAGGGTGAATTGGGAGGTAGTCCTGTGGCGGCGGTGGGAGCGGCCCTTCAGTGCTGCCTGAAGTTGGAGCAGAGCAGGGGCCCGATGCCCTCATCGCCCTCAGCTTGGCATTAGCTGCTGCTGGGAAGGGGCATCGCATCAGATGGGGCAGCTCCTCTGTGCCGAGGGCGATGCCCAGGGAGGACTCGGTCGGGCACTGAGGCAGGTGACATTCGGGGCGGCCGGGGGCAGGAGTGCGTCTGTCCCGAACAGGGGACTCTGCTGTATACCACAGCCTTCTTGTACTGGGTGACCCCTCAACAGGCGACAGGAGAGCCCACACCTGAACAGTCAAGGAACGCTACCTGGGAGAGGGGAGATGAGGTCGGGGCAGAGAGGAGGGACCGTTTCCGGTGGGAAGGCTGGTCTCCTCATTCACTGACACGAGCCTTCCCCACGGGCGTCACTCCATATACTGGGACCCCTGCCACCCCCATGACCTTTTAACAAAGCTGATGACCTGGAAAGGTCGAGAGAAATGCCCTGCGGGGCCGACCGGGTAGGGTAGGGACGTCAGGAGAGGGAAAGGGAGCCCTGCCACTAAGGCCCCGCCTGCTGCAGGTGTCCCTGTGGCCAGCAAGCGGGCGAGGCTGTAGCGTGCCCCGCTGTGCAGCGAAGACGGGCTGGGGAGACACGACGGGGAAGAGCATGGCGCCAGTGGCGTTCACGCAATGGGGGCTTCATACAGGGCGAACCCAATTTGTTACCTATCAGCTCTCTTTCTGCCCCACGTCCCCATCAGCCCTAGCAGAACAGACAGGTTCAGCATGGATCGGAGAGGCCAAGGGGCCACCGGAGGACAGGCGGACGAGGTGCCGGCTGAGGAAGGGGCTCCGACGCCAGCTCTGAGAGGGTGCCCTGTGTGGACAGCGCCTCGGTCGCCCACCGAGAGTGCCGCTGGCTGCAGGGACCGCGTTCTCAGCGCTTGATGGATAATCTTGACCGGCTGCCCAGACGGGCCTCCAGTCCCTGATGTAGTAAAACTCACAAACCCACCAGCCGCCCCTGTCTGTGTGCCCACCACTGTCCTAACTGCCATGCATACCCCATCTCACGTGACACTGGGGCTGGGACTCCAGTACGGAGCGGGTCCCTGAGGCACAGAGAGTGGGGGGCCTCATCCAAGGTCATACAGTGTGTGCACTGAAGTGTCTGGAGTTTGTATGCCTTCGGTACAGCCTCAGGCGGGAAGCCCCAGGGTGGGGTGAGAGTGTGACTCTCGGGAGGGGGAGGGTTGGGCAGGGTTGGGCAGGGCTGGGGAGGGGGCGGGGAGGCGGGGAAGAGAAGCGCAGGGCTTTTGCCTCTCTCCCATTTCTGGCCTGAGTCAGGGTTTGCAGCCTCGGCACTGCTGCCCTTCCGGGCTGGACAGTCTTTGTTGAGGGGTATCCGAGCATCGCAGGGCATTGAGTCACACCCCGGCCGCTACTCGCCAGCTGCCGGCTGCATGCTATCGCCCCTGAGACTCTGGGTGACAACCCCAAATGCCTCTAGGCTGTCCCAAGTGTCTCCTAAGGTGGAAAAATTCTGCCAGCTGAGAAGCACCGGTTCACCACAAAGTTCAAGGTACAAAGGGCTGGGCAGGTGGACGTTCGAGCTATGCACGTTCCCGCGTGGTTGCTGCATTTCCCATTCAAGTGCAAACGAGAAAGAACTAGGCACAGGGCTGGGTTCAGAGTAGCTGTTCAAAACCGAGTTCTTCCCCACGCCTCTTCCAGGGCCAACACCTGTCTCTGCCCATGCCTGGAGACCCCTAGGGCGCCTGCCTGCCTGACCCCAGCACCACCGCCCCAAGCCCCACTTTAATCCAGGCTGACACAGCTACGGGTCACCCCACTCCCGATACCCTCATCTCTTTGTTTGGGGAGGGTTTTTTTTTTTTCACTTTAAAAAAAAGTTAAACATACAAAAGAGTAAAGCTATAATAAGGTAACAGACACCCCTGTGCCTATCATGTCACATTAGGAGAAGTCAGCATTCTCCTTTGCCTCAGAATTTTAAATACATAAAATGAATACATAAATTCAGTAAATGAATATGACAGATAACTGTTTCTTTGTATTCTTTCCCAAGGCTATTCCCTCCCTTAAAGGAAATGGTTATCACTGTAATTAATTTCTTCTATATATTTTTAATCCTCACCCAAGGATATGTTTATTGATTTGGGAGAGAGAGACAGACAGATGGCCAGGGCTCAATAAATATTATTAATAAAAACAATTACTGTAGCTGATGTTCCTGGAATACCTGCTCTGTCACGAAGTCAGCCCAACACTTCCTTTGTTCTGTCTTGTCACAGACCTTTGAGATACACACTGTTATCTCCCCATTTTTCAGTTAAGCAAACAGAGGCATAAAGATGTTTTAAAAATGTACCAAGCTTACATAATTAAATTGTACCGAAAAGTTCAATTTTGCAACGATGTTTCAAGTAGACGTCACCATTGTTTACCCATCGTTTTTTTCTGGAAGACTCTGAGTTCTTAAAGCTAGAACATGTGTCACAAAGTGTGTCGCTTTGTCTCAGCGTCCCCAGGGCCTACGACGAGCAGCCCTTAACAGGGGAGCACCCAGACGGGTAAGCAGACGAGTAGATGAAGAACAGGCAGCACAGTGTAACGTCTCCCACATGATGTCCTGTCTCCGGTCCTGGTGGCAGGAGGTCCTCCTTTGCTCCCTGCCCCTCCCACGGGCTCTCTTCTTGCTGCTCCCATGAAAGCACCCTCACCACCCCCGCCACCCCCCTGCAGGAGAAGACCAGCCCCGCTCAGTGCTTAACACCCTCTTTGCAGCCGGGGACCAGAGGCAGCTTTGAAGATCAAGCGCATGCAAGGTGGGCGTGAGCCCTGACACAGAGACAGTCTGCAGTGGCACAGAGCAGGCTGGGCTGGGAGGGTGCCCCTAATAATGTGCCAGGATTCGGTCAAAGGCGTTTCACAGGCTCGGCGCCTGCAACCGTACAGGGCCCAGGGGCAAGGGCATGAAGGATGAATGGATACATAAATGAATGAATGAATAACACCGATACACCCCTAACAAAATGGACCAGCCGAAGGTACAAACAGAACGCCAGGCGTTGCAGGCTGGACCAAATCAGCAAACCCTCGAGACCTGCCTCAGGGCTCAGACAGGGGAGACATGACCCAGCTCTGGCTCAGGACCACAGCCCTCTGCTGCCCTCCAGTGGCTCGGTCATCTAGAGCATGCGCAAGCCCTCCCATGGGCATTCGGCCTCCAAGGGCACTAACTGTGCCCTGGACAGGAGTCTCTGTCACTTCGCTCACAGATGTAAGTGTGGAATGACATCAGGTATCACTGTAGGGACAGTGAGGATGCTGACTCGGAGCTTGGCTGAGAAGGTACTCCAAATCTCGTTCTGTGGACGACTGCATTTCAGACTTGAATGTTGTTATTCTGCTCATTTTATGGGTGGAAAACTATTAGGTAGCAAGTGTTGTGATCGTCAAAACCTGCCGGTGCTACGTCGGTGGGTAGATGCAACAATCGACGAGACAGAAGGTCCCACGTGAAACTCATGTTGCACTGTCACACAGGGTTAAGTAGACGATGACTTTCTATAAATAAATTCTCCTTATAATAAGGAAATGAAAGCTCAATCTGAATTCCTAAGTTTATTTCACTCCATTCCAGGGCTGAACGTGCCCTTTGTGTTATAAAGCACATTTCTTTTTGTTTTAAGTGTTTCTTTTGACCTTGAACCTGACATTGGCCATGTGTCCTGCACGTGCCTCGGACAGCATGCTGCCTGAACCCTTCCCTACAGACGCTGTCCCGGCCAGGGCCACTCCACTGCAGAATCACGGTATGACTAGCAGTACTTACGGAAGTTGGAGAACTTTATCCTAATTTTCAGTTTTATCTTTAGAATGGGAGAATTTTCACTTGGGCACAAGCAGCAGACATGAATAATTTCAAGTTCTTCCATGATCACGCTCAGTTTTATTTCAAACTTATCTGACCTAAAAAGGGGAGGCAGAACATGAATTCATTCCCTGCTCTGGGTCGTGTCATGTTCAGCGTTGTGCGTCCATTTGCTCATTGGCCGTTGCTCTGACGGAAGGAGGAGCCTGTCTATAGCGACCTACTGTGGTGTCACGAACTGTCCCCAAACTTACTGGTTTAACCAGAATTTATTACTGTTTTTCTCACAGAGCCATGAGTTGACTGGGCTCAGCTGGTGATGCCCCCTGGGACTCTGCCATGTGGCAGCAGCTCCACGGTGGCTGCAGAAAGAGTCCTCTGCAGGCTGATGTCCCAGTTGGCGGTTGGCACAGGCAAGGTTGTCGGAGTGCGTAGGGATGGCCTCTCAGTGGGGCGGGGTCTTCTTCTAGCACCATGTCTGGGTGTGGAGAGACCATGTCCCCAGAGCAAGCAGTCCGTGAGGGAGGGAGCAGAGGTTCCTGGATTAGTTAGGCACAATGAGTAAAACTGGCCAAGTACCATTTCTGCAGAATTCGATTAGCCAAAGCCCTCACAGAGCTCGTTCAGATTCAAGGGTGGGGAGGAGTAAGTACACTCCACCTCTGACAGGGTCTGGCAAGACCGTACGCAGAGGAGTGTGTGGGCTAGGAGATACTACTGGGCCTGTATTTAGAAAATAGGCTCTTCTATGACAATTCTCATATCTTCACTTGCAAATTGTGCCTACCACTCCCCCAAGGAATCCAGCATCTGAACCCATCACAGCACTGGCGCAAGTCCGGGGTCTCTTGAGCCCGCTCAGACTCAGCTGATCCCATGGTGTGAACTCGTACCCGGGCCTCATGAGGGCATTTGGCTCCATCGGAGAAGCTCTGAACTGAAGATAAAAAGTCACGCGCTCTACACAGGCCAAACACGCAACAGGGGAAGGGCGGCCACCACAGACCTTCCTGCCGGAAGGAGGGTCTCCACGCTGCAGTCGTGAAATCCAGAAGTTCTGATGTGAGGTCAGTCCCGCCGCCTCCGGGGTTGTTCTCAGGGCTCCTGCCTTCCTGTCTGAATCACCCACCAGGTCGCGCAGCAAGTAGCTTGTTTGCCAATGAGCTGCTTTCTGGGCGTGCTCCCTACACAGCTGGTGTCTGAGGTCCATGTGTGAGGTCCTTTCCATTGGGGACAATGGCTGACACTTTTGTCCAAGCAGACAGTGTTATTCTCTGAACAGTAACCAGTCACTAAACAGTAACGGCTAAGTAAATGAATATCTTAGAAGCATTACGGATTCGAAATGAATCTTACTGAGGTTTAGTCCAGTAGAAAAAAGTCACACAAACAACTTTCTTTGAGACAGCCCCCTCTCCGGCTTCAATCCAGAATCCGGGTTCTATGGGAAAATACCCAGAACTTTCTTAGAAGTCTTTTCTGTATTATTGAGGAGAACTATGAAAAAAATTCCAAATTTCTTTTTCTGAAATCTTAACAAAGAATTTCAGAAGTGCACACTTGAGATGACCTCAGCCCTGTGGACATTTTGGGGATAGACCTTTGTCACCAAGAGAGGCCGGTTATGAGAAACAATTTACTTTTTGAATCCAAGATGTCCTGAGTTCTTTCCATTTCCTCTAAATTCTTCTGGAAAGCTGAACAGTTACATTCTCAGCTTGTTTTTTCTATTTGTAGATCATCTCATTTGTGGTCAAGAGAATCTGGCACTTCCGCCATTGTAACCAATAATCTTTGTAGCCACACACGTCGGGTGATTCTTTGCGTGGCGTTTCTCCTGTCGCTGTGAGCGGCACTTTTCTTGCTCAGCTCTCCCTACTGGCACCCGCCACACTTCTCCAGCCTCCTCCAACGGTGTCCTCGCTACCCCTCCGGGCCCCACCAGCAGTCTCTGAGGGGGTCTTCGGCTCAGTCGCGGACCCAGGGCCCCGGCTCTGGGGTTTGGTTTCAGCCGCATTCCCTTCACTTCCGGTGCCGATTTCTGCCCTGGTCACCAACTGCTGCGCAGCCAAACACTCCCAAGCCTCGTGGCTTCAAAATCATTAGTTACTTTTGACTTTCTCACGATGCTGTGAGCTGTCTGGGCTCCGGTGACTTTGTTCACTTGGGGTCTTTCATGTTATTCAGAGCGTCCGGAGTCTTCTGCAGGCTCGAGTGGCCGGACTTTTGCCACGACGTGCTCACGAGCCAGCAGCCGAGCAGGGGCCATTGCACGCGGCACTCGAACACGCCTGACCTCCCCACGGCGCAGGGTCTGGGTGCCGAGCTGGAGCTTCGAGGGGACAAGCGTCCTGCCAGGCAGGGCACAGAGGTTGCCGGTGAAGGGCTGTGCCTGCGACCTGCACCGAGAAGCTTCTGCGGCGTGTTGTTGGTCAAGGCAGACACAGGCCCCAGGGGTGGGCTTCGACTCCTGCCGGCTCCTTAGAAGGTCACGTCACAGGAAGCTTGTGGGATGGGAGATATTCTTGTCACCGACACTGGAAAATGTATTATCCATAGAGGCAATGTTCTCTGATTTTATACATTGAAAAAAAAAGGAGGCAAAAGTTTCGCATTATCTCCCTTACGCAAGGGCACTGCTCAGTTATCTTCCATCACTCATCACTATTTTTTCTATTTTTAATAAATCATTTCTATCACCTAGAAACATGCTGTAATCTCTCTTATCATAAAGTAAAAAAAAAACTCTCTACTCCATAGCAACCTTCAACTAACATCCATCTGTACTTCTCTCTATATCAAGATTCTGTCTTCCCTCACTCTTTCTGTTGTTTTTTCTGTCTTTCTTTTTTAAACCACTGGGATCATGCTTTGCTGTCTCTCCACCAGCCCTCTCTCATCCACATCATCAAAAGTATCACTTTGCTAAGCCCAGTGGTAAGGGGTCAGCCTCCTGTTAGCTGACATCTCAGCGACATCTGACAGAGCGGACGTTTCCTCTTTAAAACCCTCATCTAGTTCCCAGCCTCGCTTCATGTGGCTTTCCTTCTACCCGACGGGCCACTCTTTCCAGTTTTCCTTTTTCAGTTTCCTGTCATTTTATAACCTTAAAATGCTGGAGTACCACAAGTCTCAGTGTTTGGTCATTGCCCTTTATATTTTAAAAATTGTATTGTTACTCCCAGTGACATCATCTGATAGCATGGATTTCAAGACCTTCCCTGTGCTGACGTCATCCAAGATTATATCCTCGGCCTAGACCTTGACCTGAACCCCAGCCTGAACATCTAGCGGACCACTCGCCTTCTCATAATGTCTAGCATCACACCCTTAATGTGCCCCAAACGGACCTCCTGCGTTTAGCCCCCAGAGCCGTTTCTTGTTCGGATGGCTAGCAGAGCTGATGGAAATTCCATTGTTCCATGATATCAAACCAAGAAAGAGTCAGGTCCTCCTAAACTTCTCTCTCGCTCTCAAACCACAGGCCTAACCCATCGACACATCCCCCTTGCCTTAAAAACATCCCGCCGGTGAGCAGTCTCGTTACTTTCATGACTGCAGTCCTAGTCCAGATCTCTACCAAGACGGTTTCAGTCACCGCGTTCCTGTTTTCCTTCCTTCAAACGCATTCTCTGTGACCTGCATTCAACAAACCAACAAGTCATCCTTGTAAAACAGGTGTCAGATTATTACGCTCCTCCGTTGGAGCCCTCCACAGGCTTTCTGTCACTCAGTGTAGAACTCCTTGCAGTGGCCTAATAGGACCATATCTTGGGATGAGCACTGGTCTCTCTCAAGAGCTGTAGCAGCAGCTGTAACAAGGGGACTCCCGTGCTGGTGGGTCCGTGTTTAGCGCTCATCCCTGACACCAAGGTTGCACTTTCTACAGCCCCGCAGAAGTGCAGGGCTGCCAAGGGCAACGGTGGTCATACCCCTACCGCTAGGTGTTCCTGTGCCTCTCCCATGGCACATCCTCCCTGGTGGGCGTTGGTCCGCAGGCTCCGAGCCACGCCCCTGGGGCCTCCCACTCCCTTCCCACGCCCCCTCATCTCTGCTTCCTTGGATGCTGCGCACGGCCCATCGCAGAATCCCCCGGTGCTCTTTGAACCGCCCTCGTCCACAACAGGGAGACAGCTGGTCATCATTCCTGGTACCTCAGCTGCCTTCCAGAACGTGGGAGGCAGGATGTATTTGCACACGGCCACAGTCCAGCCTTGGCAAGGGCTGAATTTCTAGATTCCAAGATTCCTATAATGAAGCACACAGTGAAGGCGTCGCAGGCGCCCCACGGGGAAACAGTCTTCTTCAAGGACCTGGCCGGGCGGCTCGGCTGGTTAGAGCACTATCCCTACATGCCCAGGTTGCGAGTTCGATCCCCAGTCAGAGCACACACACAAAGCGACCAGTGAGTGCATGGATGGGTACAACAACAAATCAATGTCTCTCTGTATCTGTCTCTCTCTCCCTCCCTTCTCTCTCTCTAAAATCAATAAATAAAAATTAAAAAGAAATAATGCTCTCCAATTTTCATCACTGGGAATCAGTAAAACTTGAGGACACGTGGGAATTTGCAGCAGGTGTGGAAATTCAGACAGCTATAAGTTATCGCTAAATTTGGCACCAAACAGAGCAGTATTTCTGAATAATTCTTTTATGCCTGTCATAAGAATTCGGCATGCAATTCTGGGCTGCGGTGCATGTCATAAATACAATAATTTATGGTTTGTTTCTACCCACTAATGAGCAGTGTCGTACTAAACTTGGGAACAAGCACAATTAGAACTATAATCAGTTGTGACATTTTTTGAAATGTTTCTATTTAATTATTTTTTGCTACAGACTAACATTAATAGCTTTTTTTTTTGAGAAGACAAATCATAGTAATTATTCCAGAGAAAATGACAAAGATAAATGACATCTAAGCAGGGAGCAGAACTGACTCGGAGACTGATGGGTGGTCGCTACGTGAAAAGGAAGATAAGAGTTGGGATGCTTTCCTCTGATCGGACTATTGGCATCATCTAAAGAACAGACAGGAAGTGATCCAATTCAGTCTCCCAGGTCCTCTGCTCTTACGTGCAAAAGCTGCATTCCCCGGGGGCAGGGTGACTTGAGCTCTTCCCTGAACAGCGGGAAGAGGGCAGGCTTTGGAGTCAGGAACATGTCGGGGACTCTCTGGTTCACCAAGCACTTTCGACAACGTGACCCGGGCCAGGAGTGTACCTGCTATTTCCGGGGAAGAACAGTCCCAGCCTCTCCGGCATCGTTCTGAAGGTTTGCTGACATAAATAGGCAGTGAAGTATCAGGGTTTTTTGTTTTAAAAAAAAAGGGGTGGGGGGCTCTAGAGTCAAGCTGCCTTGATTTGAATTAGATTTCTGACACTTTTTAGTTGTGTTAACTTAGTCCGATTAAAAATAATAACTAAAATTTAAACAAATTTTATAGGACCTGCTCTTTGCCAGGCACTGTTAATCTATGTTAGCCAGTTACTTCTCTTTCCTCATTTAAATCGAAAATAATGTTATTATTCTCCACCTTTTAGGTCATCGCTAAGTATAGGCGAAAAGCTTATGAAGACCCCCTCCATGGCAATGTGCTCCCCCTTTGTGGCCACAGCCCCTTCTCAGTGGGGCAGGAGCTCCTGGAGAATGGGCTCGTCCCACTGTCCCCTGCCCTCATTGGCCATCACTGTGCTAAACCTCAGTATGATCTTCCCCCTTCATGGCCTGGTGATCCCTTCGGTTTCTAACCCAACCCTATTTTTGCCCATTTTTAGAGGATTCTATTGAAGATTCTTTATCTCTATAGCCAACAGCCCATGGCCCAGGCACCACAGAGAATCCGCAGGCCAGCCCCGTGCTACACCTGCTCGGACCCGGAGCCTCTGAGGTCTTGTGATTTGTGGGAATAAAGGCTAACTCCCAAATTTCCTTTCCCTCCGCTCTTTGCGCACACACACACGTGCACACACACACTCACACACAAGCACCACAGCCCCCATCCCTTTACCCAAGACAAATGACCCCCTCCTAGGACTCCCAAGAGCCCCAGAGGCCCCAGGGGCTCTGGAAACATGGTCTGGTTTGGGCCTCTGGTCCTTGGCCCTGGTACCCTCCCCAGAGGAACAAAGGGCCCCAAACTCCTTACAAGGTGGCCGCCCTTCAATCTGGGAAGGCGTCTGCCAGGCTCTGACACCGCTCATGGGCACCGGGTGGTCCGTTTTTCTTTCTTGTCAAAGGCACGTATTTACCGAGAGGAGAAGAAACCCCCATTAGCCGGCAGTGCTTTGCAGTTTGTCGTGTGTGAAGTCAGTGTCTGCACTAACAATATTACATTCTCCTCAAAAGAATTCCACTTCACAGCTGGGAGGCCAGAGACGCACACGGGCGGCTCACACGGCGTCACGTGGTCGGTAAGGAGCGAAACCACACTCAGACAAAAGCCATCTGCCTCCCAAACTGCTGTGTTTTTAGTGTCCCGGGGCAGCCTGGCTGCCGGCAACGACCGCAGGAAAAGCTGCGTGATCAAGCCGCAAAGCAGGTAGGTTAGAGGGTAAGTCCGCATTCTCGCAGGAAGAGCTGTGAAATGCACGTGGCATCTCTGTGCCCATCACGTGGGCTGAAAACCACAGACTCACCAAAGACCCAGACCAGACCGGAATTGTTTCCTCGACTCTGTTCAGCGAACATCACCCGTTTCCTATTCCGATGCGATGTACCACGGAGATGAAATGAACTATGTACCCTTTGAAATGTTGGCGAAGAGGTTTGTTGAGTAGATGGGATGTAATTTGTGACATTCTTTCCCTTCCTCGCTGGCTGGCAGACTCTTACATTTCTGCTCAAATGAAACGCTGGTTTCTCTGAGAATCCTTCTCAGCCGCCCCACTGACCCTGCTGTCTGCAGGCACAGTGGACGGAGTCTCCTCTCGCCCTCCCCCTCCCTCTTATGCGTTAGTTGTTTGGTCCCAGCCTCCTTTGCACAGAACTTTCTCTTATAGCGTTTGTCCTTAAATACTGAAAGCATTTATTTAATCTTTAACTTCATCTGGCATCAAGCTTCTGGAAGGAAAGGTCCATTCTGACTCATCGTTGAATCTCTGAGCAAACAGGGTCAGTAACCTCGCGGATGTCTACTGTGGACAGTCAAGGGTCTGAATGACTCGGACAAGCACAACCTGTCCCTGCTGATGCCAGAGAACAGATGGCACAGAGAGGCCAACGCTGTGCTACGGTGTGATGTCACTCATGGAGATCCCCCTTCTGGCTCCAGCTTGGACCCAGGCAACACCTGCCTTCAACGATGAAAGGCCACACCGCAGGTCAGCACCATTTTCCAGTGCTGCTCACTACTGTTCTCTGTCTACTTTGAAATTATTTTACTTCCTCCAAAGGATTTAAAAAAAAAAGAAAAAGAAAGAGGACACCATGCCCTGGTCACCTTAACAGTATTTCCACTAGTTCCTCCAATATCATCCTTTAATTTTAATTTTTCTTTCTTTTTTTTCCCCTTTGAATTCTGCCTCCAAGAGAGGAAGCTGGCAGGGGTCTGCCCACACCACTTCCTCTGGAGTAGAGAGCCAAAGGGCGTGGACCAGGACCGCGGGTGGTGGGGAATGACCTCCTTCATTCTGCCATGTGCCCTGGTAGAGCGAGCTATTCCCTACCAAGCAATTAACATTTCAGACTCATTTTCTCAACTTCATAAAACCTTTCATTTCTGAGCTTTTATTTGGGCCATGTTTTACTTTTCCTCATACCTTTTCCATAATTTATCATTCATTTACATTTCAATTAAGGACACTGGCTGTTTGTAAAAGCTACCCCGATGGGGGGGAGTGTGAAAGAAATGGGGGGAGTCTCTCTAATCCATATTTCCATTAGCACCTCATTTACCCTAATGGCACTAAAAAGATTACCGCCCTCAATGGAGTTCATCCTGGTAACAGAAACCCCCTTTGGAGCAGATATTTGCACGCGGTGCTGGACACGTTAATGAAGCTGTTGCTGGACTTCACCCCAGGAACTTTCACCCAGGAGAGCCTCAAATAGAAATTAAACTGCATCTAGCTCCCCCAAGGGGATGCCCATGGCCTTGAATAATGAACATTTAACAAGAAAGCCATCAGATTCCCAACGCCATCATCATAATTTCCTTGTCTTCTTTGGACCCCGTCTTGCATATAATCACCTTGCTTTGGGCAGAGAGACAAGGGTGTAAGGAAAGACCCCAGGGATACCACCGGACATGTTCGGAGGACTTCTGCATGTCATCCCCCAAGAACGTGAAAGCTATTGGGGAATAAACTGGCATCTATCAAATAATTATACTATAAATTATAAAGGAGAATACGGAAGGATAAAGGCAAACGTTTATTGAGCTCCTACGATTGGCAAACATATTTTCCTCCCTAAAATTTTCTGCCTAAATTCATCCTTTGTACTTTGTTGACAACAGATACAAGTAATGACTAATTGTTATAGCAAATGTGTCACAGAGCAATAGGTTATCGGTGGCCCTCTCATCGTCATTGCCACTTTAGAGCACAATGATCCAACTTCCAGCTGTCAGCCTCTGTATTTGTTTGCCTGAGTCTCCCTAGTTGTCCCAGGCCAGCTGGCCTCCCTGATGAGCCAGTGGTGCCACAGAATGAAAGCCCTGTCTTGTCAATCAACAGCTCTCAGCCAATGACTGATGGGAAGTGGTGTACAAATACCCATCTCTCCCACCTCCCAGGAGGGCTGCCCCCAAGGCACATTCTGAATGTGGATCTGTGATGCCTGCCTTGGGAGTTAAGGTCCAGTCACACACAATGTTAGTTGTCTGATAACCTCCGTCGACTTCCTTCCTATGTGTCTTAACTTCTCACTCACGTGGAGGTATTTTTTAGTGTCACCTGCCCAATAAACTATTTGCATTTGAATCCGAGTTCCTAGCCTAGGACTGTGGCCCAGACATGCTCTTCTGACCCCCTTCGTAAAGAATTAAACCCCCCCCTGAATCCCAGCTGGGAGCCTGGGTGTACAGCCCCTGAACACATTCAGAGGGACACCCGGGTGTCGCTGGCCGGATTTCCGGTCGCTTTTGCTTTCCCTTTGGCTCGTCCTCCCCATTTCTGTCATGTTGTAGAGAGATGAATTATGGTCCCCAAAAGATAAATCCACCCAGAACCTCCAAATGTGACCTTACTTGGAATAAAGGTCTTCATTGATGCAGTTAAGGTAAGGATCCCAAGACGAGGTTGCCCCGTATTAGGGTCAGGTCCAAACCCAAAGGTGAGTGTCCTTGTGCAGAGACAAGGGCAGGCTACCGACTCTGAGACAAGTCGCAGCAGGACGGAGGCAGCGATGAGAGTTATGTCGCCACAAGACATGGGATTACTAGGACGCATAATCACAATATGTTGGGAGATAAGAATAAAATGTGCATTACACTTGTTAGAATATTTTAGCAGTTATATATTTAACAAAAACTTATATACATAGTGCTTACTAGGGCCGGTTTCTGTGCCGAGCATTAACAGGACAATTACCTCATTCATCTCCATCACAACCTTACTAGGTAGGTACCGTTACTTTCTCAGTTTTACGGATGAGCAGATGGAGGCCCAGACTTGTTCAGTGAACTTTCCAGAGTCCCAGCTGTAACGCACAGAGCTCGGCTCCAAACCCAGGCCATCCTCCCCTGGAGGCCAGCAGTTCTCAAAGTGCGCCCTCAAGATCGCCACCTCAGGGACACCGGAGGGATCACCGCAAAAGTCAGTTCTCCGGCCCAGCCTCGGCCTGACTGAATCAGAAGCTCTGCAGATGAGAACCAGGCACCTGAGGGGTAACGAGCTTTCCAGGTGGTTCTGACGCCCCCTCAAGGTGGCACATAAGGGCAACTGCCTTGCCAAATAGCAATGACATTCAGGAAAGCTGTGGTTAAGGCCTACACAAGCCACCAAATCACCATCTCCATTGCCTGTTTGGAAAATAAATTTAATCAACAGTGTCTCCCTTGACTTGAATAGAGTATCAGGGGAGTTAACAGAAAGATCTTTATAAAGACACAAAGAACTTTAAAAATGAAATAAATCAGTGGGGGTATTCAATTTTCAAGGAATAAGACATTGAGGTTTTGTCAAACACAGTGTGACATACAGTATAATCAGACACCTAACCTTTTATCAAGGAAGAGAACGTTTAAGTTCTCTTCCCAGCATCAAGCAGGAGCGAGCCAACAGGACCAAGTGCAGAAGGGTGTGGAGGGAGAGGGGACAAAAGAGACAAGGTGAGCGACGAGGGCACATGGTTAGGAGGGGCCACGCACAGCACAGGTGGGCACAGTCAGGTGATGAGGTCAGAGACATGCTCAGGGCCCATGTGCTACCCAGAGGACCTGGGTCTACCTGCAAATTTTCTGATGCTACCCACACATTGTCTTAACAATCAGATCTCCTGCTGACGCACGTCTTTACCGGCATTCCTGGGGTCAAATAGAGGTGAGAGGCCTCTTTGGGAACCAAGTGCCAATCTGTATTTCCCGAAGACAAAAACTATTCAAAAAGTAACTTAAGTATGTGTTCTTATTTCCTTTGCTGAAGAATTGAACCATACTCATAATAGGTAAATGACTAATTTTCCTCCTGTCTGGCTCAACACAGCTGTTTGAAGCTGCAGTTCAGAATCTGTCCTCTGTCGCCAGGGCTGGTATCACCTGGGGCACTTAGACACAGGCCCCGGGGCCCCCATGCACCATTCCATGCTTAGTCTGTGCCCCTCAACTCTCCTGGCCCCCAATGCTCTGACACATTTTCCTCTTCACAGTCTCTCTGCCTCCTTTATCTTTACTACACAAAACTCTCTTTCTAACCAGATCTTGACCCTCTGGGCACTGCCTTCTCTGCCTCCCAAACTCCAGGACCGCCCTCCCCTATACCAGCTCTGAGATCCCACCTGCAAGGTGACAATTCTATTTCCCACTCGGAGCATCACTTCAGGATTATAATTCCTTCCTGCATCACACAGTGGTTTCTCAAAGCTTTTACAAGGTTCCTATTCATTCATTCATTCATTCATTCACTCATTCATTCAAAAATGATTTGGATCATGTCAACAGGTGCTCCCCTAGCTCAGATAATTCTTGAAGACGATTCCATCTCCATCACACTGTAGTTGTGTGAATCTGGTAGACAGAACTTCTATTCTATTCCTGGCTGATCAGTTACAGGACTGATTCCAAAAGTCCCACTCGGCGAATGGCAGCATGCGTTCCAGAGGAACTGCCGTGCGACAGAGACCAAGAGCCCCACCTCTCTGCTTCGCACACACAGGCTGGGAGGCTGCGTGCACTTCCCATTAGAGGAGAATATGCCACGCTTTGCCTGTGGTCTGTCTATCTAACGTTCCCAGCTGTGGTCCCTCATCGCCCCCAACCAAATGGCAGCATCGCCTCTTTCACAGTAAATAACTCAGAGGTAAAAGAAGAAAACAAGGGAGTTTTCAGCAGGTGGCTCAGGTTCCTCAGCTGTATCACTGCTGATGGAAAAGATGAACATTTTTGCACCCCAAGCTAAGCATCGAATTACGTGCGAATGGGACTGCGGAGTGCGTAAGCCGCACAGACTCTCAGACATAAAGTGAATCATTTCCTTCTTTGTTGTTTTCCTTTGTGACGTATGGCATTAGTGGTAAACATTTGACATGTTTTACAAATAACAACCCGGTGAATCATCCCAAAACAGATAGCTCAGTTGGATAGAACTGTGGTGTGAAAAGTCAAGGGTTACTGTCCTGAAGTGCCAGACTGCCGAAAAAACATACCAGATTAGTGGACCTAAGAATGGGGTTCTAGTCCCCAATGCCACTATTAATTTATACAAAAGGTTTTAACAAGGACCATGGCATCTCTTCCATGGGTGGTACATCTGGGAAATGGAGCTGGCCAGTAAGGATGTAACAACTTGATGAACTGGAATATGCAAGAGCTCTTGTTTGTACTGAAGTTTCAAAATCAAAGTGAACTCAGGGAAAATGGCCCCAGCAGGGTCCTGCTGGGACCCGAGGATGGCAGTTCTCTAGCCCACAAGCCCTCAACCTTGGAAGGGCTGAGATGTCGGACCAGATGGTTTTCCTTGGGGAGCACAGAGGGGCCTGCTCCGCACATTGCAGGATGTTTAGCGCTACTTCCGACCTCTACCCGCCAGATGGCCATGGCCCTGCCTAGTCACGGCAACCCCAAATGGCCACAGACACTGCCCCACATCTCTTGGGAAGCCCTCCTTTCAAAACCACTGCAGCTAGACCCTACTGACCCTATACTTTCCCCTTTAGCTCCTTGGGTGTTGAATCTCAGTCTTAAGAAACATGCAAAGGTAAGGTGATCAGACTCCAAGAAGTGACTCACAGTGACCAGACCTGGATGGGGCGGATGGAGGAATCAGACGGTGGGTTCATGATCTGACTGGCCAGCGAACACAGCAGCTGCCCCGGCGCGCTCACTCGGGCAGCTGCGCGCGTCCTCCCCTGCGGAGTGGCCCACACCGGGTCTCCTGCAATCTTAAGGTTGCTGGGTGGGGAGCCTGGGCTCAGAGCAAGGGGACTGAGCGGAGCCCCCCACAGTTCTCTTCACGCAGCCAGCAGACTGACGGTCCGGTCACTCGGTCAGGATTGCCCACTCCTGTGTGGAGCTGAAGCCACGGTGACAGCTTATCTTCCTTTGGCCTTTCCCCACTTTTCATGAGCCTGTGGGCTCTCTGCTCCCATTCATTCACACACACATACACACATTTGTTCAGCTCCTATTAAATGCCATTTCTTAAGCAGCAGCTTTCTTGATTACGACTGCCTTCGCGGTGTGGGTCTTCTATACCTTATTCTGATTCTGAAAGACATTCTTTGATGAGAGGATCTTTGCTCTTTCTAAAGCTCATCAGCGAGCCTCATGGCACACCTGTCTAGAGGTGCTCACACGTATCTCTGCAGCAGCGCTCCCGGAACTTGGGGTGGGGCCTGGGTCGAGTCCAGCGTGCATTTCTAATGATCGGCGCTAATGAAAATGGCCAGGTTGCTGACAGGGATGCCAGCAATGACGGTGGTAAATTTAAAACCACATCCCTGTTGTCTCCCATGAGTTCAGAGAAGCCCTAGGCTCCTCGGGTTCCACTCGACAGAGCCTCTGGCCATCACCTAGACAGGGCTCCAGTGAGGCCGCGTGACCCCGAGTACCTGGTAAGGTGCCCAGCCTTCCTCCCTTCCGCCCAATATGCAGGGCCTCCCCACCGCTGTCTGTCAGGAGATCATCGAGGCTGACTTCAAGTGCCCTTCACTCCCCATACCTGGGTCCCCGCATGCGTCCTGGGCTCGGGGCATCCCCATTCCTCGGGCTCTCCCCTCTGCGGGGTGCCCTAGGCAGTGGGCAGCACCACTCTGCCCCTCTCCCTGTCTCACCTGAGTGTCCTTAGCAGCTCTCGACACCCGCCCTCTGCGTCCGGGGTGTATTTGATTCCCCCACATTATAGTCACAGCACCAACACAACAGATGCCGTCTATCCTGTTCATTCCCACCTCCCCGGCACCTCACGCAGTACGTAGAGTACGACGGCCAGCCAGCTAATCTGGTAAAATCGAGCCGTGAGCGAGCGAACGGGCGAACCGGAGGGGCAGGGCAGCAGGCAAGGGCCGAGGGGGTCTGGGGGAGGGGCAGGCTTCGGGGCGGCGCCCCGGAGCACACCGGGGGGCTTCCCGGGGAGGGGCGGAGCAGGGAGGTGCCAGTCCCGAGTCAGAACAGTCCCACACTGCTGGTCTCTTCGACCAATGACCTTGCACCTCCACTCCAGAAAGCATAACAAAGAAAGAAATCAGAGCTTCCCTCTCATTCTACGCGTTACTGAATCGACCACTCTGTAGCCTGCCTCCTCCTCCCCAAGAAGTGCCCAGCCTTCCTCCTCAGGTCCCAAGATGTCGATCGTGATTTGGTCACGGGATTGGATGGCCTTACAATCTAGTTTATCCTGCAGTTGATGTGACTCTAGATGCCGGTGGTGCCCACAACCCCATGGAAAAGCCACCTCCCATCAACTTGAATATACATTGCCCAGCTGGTCCTGCCTCTGTCTCAGCCCAGTCTTCTCGCTGGGAGGGAGAGCTCGTAGAAGTGGCCTCGCTATTCACCAGGGCACAGGCTGGGAGCAGCCCCCACCTGCAGCCTCATGTACCTCTCGCCCCTTCTGTTTCATGACGCCGAAAACTAACCACTTCCCGCCAACCACCCCCTGGCCCAGGCAGGCAAGACCACCGTTCTCCTGGCTGACCACAACTGCCTCCTCCCACTAACCCAGCTTCCGCTCTGACCAATGCTTCCCCAGATAAAGCAAAACAAGCATTTTGTCCACACCCGTTCCATACTTAAAACCCATGGACGATTCTCTACCTTCTTAAGTGTGTCACCCCCCGCTCCATCTGCACAGCTCCTATCCTCAGCACGGGACTCAGTATTTCACTTAGGGGACTAGTTTTGAATTATAACTAGTTTCTCTGCCTTGAGGTTGACTCCGAGTCCAACTGAGACCAACCAAAGCCAACCCTCTTTATTCTTTACCTAAAATATTAATACTTCCACAACTGTCTCATGTTTTTAGAAAAAGTCCCAAATCCTTACATGACATTTAAGTCTGTGTGTTCTGGTCCCATCACCCCCGCTTCCTAGTGCTCTCTGTGTAACTGCATCTGGTTGAAGTTCCCCACACGGGTCACACTCCTTTGCTCCCACCCAGCGCCCCTCTGCCTGCAATGCCCTACCTGGTCTTGATGGGGTCTAGTTATCCTTTGGGAGTTAGGTATTTCCTAACACCAGGAAGCCCTTAGCCCTAAGTCCTCTGGTCTGCGTTGGGTCTTGGACAAGTACGGCACCCTCGGAGGGGCAGGGTATTGCAGGAGCTAAGCACAAACTTGAGCGAGGCCACGCAAGTGTGATGCCAGCCCTGCCCTTCCCTTGTTGTGTGACCTGGGCAAGTTTCTTCCCCTCTCTGTGCCCCAGATCTCCCATCTGTAAGATGGAAGTGGTGACAGTCCCCACTCCATAGGGCAGTTGTAAGACTGCTCGTCAGTATGTGCAGAGGGTGCCCGGGAAGTGCTGAGTGCGGCCACTGGTACCACCTCCAGCAAAACAGCATCGTACAGCCTTGCCCGTGGAAACCTAATGTGTGGTGGGGGTGCCGTGAGTGCTTCTGAAGCTAAGTGTGGACTTCAGCTGCGAGGCGTCACTTAGGCAAATCAAGCTGCAGAGATAGCAACGTGTGCGGCCCACCAGAGAGCGGGAGGGATGGTCGCAAGCTCTCAGTCTTGAAGATGTATCCCCATACTTTCCATCAAGAATGAAACATTCCCCTTAAATGTTTAAAAAAAAGTAAACGTTAAAATCAAGAAATAAAAGTATGGCTCGGTTAACGTTTTTTCTCTTAATTATAATCCAGTAAATGATACAAATATATGCAGTTGGCACTGACTGTGCCATTCAAAACATCATGTGATGTGAGGAGAAGGAGAGGGGCCATCTGGGCAAAAGGAGGGTCCTGCCCTTCAGAAAGCAGCCCTGCGCAAGGAGCCTGCGGACAAGCCTCGAGTGCGCACTGCCTCTCGGTCTCCGCTCTTCTGCTGTGGAAAGAATTCCCACCCTACAAATTCCATTAGGTTCCTTAAACAATGAGGTGAGACCACGGTACAGCCCCACGGTGCCCAATCAGAAGGGTCACGCAATGCGAAGGGCTGTGATCAGAGAAAAACCGGGCTAGGGGTCAAGGGTATGCGTCCTCAGCCGCGCACGTCCCTGGCCAAGAAGGCACACATCGGTATTGTGCACCGACGCAGGAGAGGCCCGGGAACACAGACCTCCCCATTTGCAACTCTTCCCACTCTTTGCCGTCTTCGCTCTTTCTCCCACTGCACCTACACGGGGAGTGCTCTGCTCACGGGGGAAGAGGTGCCTGAGCCTCCGCTCCTCTGAAGACACAGACAGGTGGCTACGCCCTGAGAATGACTGTGGCCGCCGGCAAGACCGTTTCATCCAGTTCAGAATCTGCTCTCCCTGCTGCAGGGGACATGGAAAAATAGCTCGTTCTGTTCTTCCTCAAGGTGAGAAATCAGACAATGAAACAGAGGTGGAATAACGTGACTGGGAAAGTGTAGCGGCGAGCTGCGGGTTCTCGTGCTTCAGACACACCGTGCGGAAAGGCTGCTGGGCGGCTGCGCTGAGCTGGGAAGGAGGGCAGGTGCGTGGGGAGGCGAGGAAGGGGAGGTCGCTGACCAAGCGGGGAGCGAGAGGACCCCTCAGCTGCGCCGGGGCCCTTTACTGAGCCACCAGACGGGCAATGCCGTATCCACACCTCTGTGACTGAGTCCGGGACCATGGACTGTGGAGTTTCCCGTGGGAGGTGGGGCCTGGCAGAGAGTCAGAGGACATCTAGAGACGGTCGGACCATGAAATGGGCAAGGACCCTGAAGGTGTGAGTAACAGGTTCATCCTAGTATTTACGTTTCGAGGGCTCCCCGTGGGCCCAGCGCTGTGGGTGTGCTGGGGGTGTGTTAATTAATATGACACAAGAATTCAGTCTCTTGGGAAAAGAATTCTGAAACAAACTGTTTAAATTTATCATGACAGCTCTAACAGCTTAGAGAGTCCAAGTGATGCATTAGCAGAACGAAAGGCACATAGTGAGGGGCACGGGGGCGGTGGAGAGCGTGAACAGGATCTGAGACCTGAAGAGTCAGTGTTGTTTAGCAAGGGCAGGTGTGCCCCAGTCCCTAAAATGTTTCCCAAACATAATTCTCCTCTGCGTTCCCAACTCAGAGAACAACACCATCCTCCACTTGGCCGCCCGAGCTGAGTCGGAGACCTGGATGCGCACCCTTCACCTGCCACTTCTGATCACGCAGGCGAAGCCACCAGGGGCACGGCGTGGAGGCAGAGTGACCTGCTGGGGATGGTGGTTGGCTGAGAGCTGCGAGGGTCACGCTGGGGCGGGAGTGTGGACAAACTCTACTCAAGGGTTTGACTTTTGTCTTATGTGTGTGCCTTGGAGACCTTCACCCTGCAGTTGGCCTGACCGTGAATAAGTGTCAAAAACTACGGGGATGAAATTCAAAGCACTAAAGGAGCTCCCCCCAAAACCAAAACAAACAACAACATTCCACACAGTAAGTTTGATGAAAACAAGAAAACAAGGACTCGCACCTAACGTGCAAGAGGCCTTTCATGCTTTGCCGTGTGTCTCCCAGCAGTCCCTCCCAGCAGTCCCGGCAGACAGGTGATACTGGCACTTTCATGTCACCGCTTGCAGTGCTTGGGGTGGAGGGAGGTCCCTGGCTGTCCCAGAAAGGAACTGGACCTGGAAGTCAGGTCTGTCTGACTCCCGGACTCCCAACATATCTTACAGCATGTTATGCAGTTCTCTGGTGGGCACCAGCACCTGAGGGACATCCCGTCATCTGCCATTTGTAGCGAGTATGACATCTAGGGAGGAATTGATTTTTGCCACATGAAAGTCCCAGGGCCCAGATGCAATGATGCCCTTTTGAACATGAAATGTGGTTGAGGCTACAGATCAGAGAGCAGGCATGACGGATACTTGGAGAGCACGTGGCCGCTTTTGTCCTGTGTTTCAGGGCAAGAAGACAATGAATCCTATGGTTTAAAATAACGAGGAATTAAAGGATGTTGCCATGTACGGAATGATAAGACACATTTGCTGTCACAAGGCACCCAGTGGCACCCAGTGGCCTTGTGACAGTGAATGTGTGCGTCCCACAGTTACTATTCCTGCTAAATTTTGAACCCCCTTCCAGCAACTCCAGAGGAGGCGGGCAAACAAACGGAGAACAGCGTCAATTTTTGTATTCTACATCTGCCTAGCTTCAGGCTTTTCAGCAAGCTTCTTAATCTTTCTGGATCTTAGATTTCCAGTGTTTGGGAAGCTTGATAAGGCCATTCTTATGGAATTATTCTTGATAATTCCAAGGCAACGCGAAAACCCAATGGCTCCGGTCTGGAAGGGCATGGTGATGCGAGTCAACAGGGCAGCTGGCCCTGTCTGAGTCCAAAGGGCAGGCTAGGTTTTGATCAGATGACCAGAAGCCATCCTGGGGGAGGGCAGAGCATGAGCAAAGCCTCGACACGAGAACCGCGTGGGGCGGGAGAGGAACCTCCGCGCAGGCGCGATGCGGAAAGGCAAGGTGCACAGGAGAGAGTGAGCCCAGGGGGCTGGGCCCACGGCAGGCGCCTGGACTGCCGGATTCAGTTCCCGAAGTTTGCCTGGAGCTCCCCTGCAATGTCTTAGGTCCCTGCCATTCAAGGAGGTCAGAGTCCTCATGGAGCAATGAGGAGGGGAAGAGGGCGGGGTATCCACTTTTCTTTCCGATCCGCTCCAGTAACTCAGCTGTCCGGTGCCCCAAAATGGCCCACTTGCAATAAACCTGGACGGAATTTCATCCTTGCTCTGCCTTCGCGCTCGTCCCGCACAGCCTCATGGGGCCCACGCCCCGTGGGAGCACAGAGGCCTCTGACTCCCCCTAAGGCTGGCCCCGCTTTACCATCTCCATCCACTCCGAGACATCTCTTCTAATGGCCATTCTACTGAACTCAGATGTTATGAGACGTGTTAAATTAAGGAAGGCGGTTCCTCTCTGTTTGTAGCCTCTGATCTTCGGCTTTCTTATTTTAAATGATCATTATTAAAAAAGAATGAACAGGCATGCAGCTACACTCATAGGTACAGTAAGCACTCAAAACAGCAGCATTATGACACTTAAATTCTAAAAAAATTGGGAGAAGTTCCCATCCTATGCGTTTGTGGATTGCACATTGAAAATTTGAGAAGCAACTCTCATTTCTTCCTCTTGCTGCAAGACTCAGCTACACAGTCTCTTTTATCTTGAGAGAAAGATTTTGGTCTTTTACTTCTCAGAATCTGTGCCTGCATTCGCAACTGCCACACTCATTTCTCACCCCGATGTCTGAAAAATACCAGGGAATAGCCACCCCTTGTTTTGCACATGAAGGTGTTTATGGCAACCCGCCGTGCTGTTGCCTGGAACTTGCTATGAATCACTGTTCTGAAATTTAACCAGAAGTACTGGGAAAAAAAAAAAAAGGGTTGTGGTTCTGAGTCTTCTAAAAACCTAGGCTCATGGTAACACCATTTTGTTTTCACATAATGACAATGGTCAACCAGTCTGAGCCCCTGGGGTGGGGGAAGACTTGTGGCTTATTCAGCTTCACACGTCCTGTATCCAGCTTGGGTTGCAACTGTTATGCACATAGTATCTCAAGTGAAATACTTACATATTACTCATCAGATAATCAAACAGTCACTACGACAGTGAAAGCCCTGAATACTGAGGAGGTGACATGATTATCTAAGCGGCAGAAGTGACACCATCATCTAACATCACGCCCAGGTGTTAGGAGAAAAGCCGAGCCCAAGGAAGTTGAGTCTGGGTCAGCTGGAACCAGTGTGGAACCTACTAATATCTCAGGGGCCAGGAAGGGGTAGCAGTGAAGGCGGGACCTGTGTAGCGCACGGATTGGAATGGGGAAGACAGAGCTGATGGAGGAGAAGAGGAAGGGTTCCATCACTCAGTCAGTCCACAAACAGGAACTGAACACCTAGCGCATGCCAGGAGCTGGGAACTCAGTGCTGAACAAAACAGTGAAGGCCCTGGCCCCGTCCAGCACATGCTCTCTCTGTCCTCATGAGCCCCTGAGGAAAGCAGGTGGGGGCATTTTCTGAAGGCAAACCTGCCCGATGGGGATGCTCGCGTCACCTTCACTGCAGGAGCTCATGCACAAATGCAGAGCGTGGGTCAGAGGGCCCCCATCTTACTTCTTGGGGTTTCTAACTTCGTGAGAGGGTTTAACTGACTAAAATAAGTAAAAATGGTATAAAAAACAAAACAAAACAAAACCATGTCTTCTATCCATTGGGTTGGACGTCTTCCTCTTCTCAAAAATGAGGCCCAACATATTTAAAGAGAAGAAGACAGCGGGTCACACGGACAGTGATGTGACTGTAAATGCGACTTGTCATTCATTGTGAATCCAAGTCAACATGAACATCTAATGGGTGCGTCATTTCTCCACATGGGAGAAGCTCTAAGAAAACTCGAAGAACTCTGCTTCTTCACTTTGAATGTGTATCACGCTGCCTGACCACCCACTGTGGCTCCTGCTGCCTGATGTTCCTTGTCCTGTCGCTTGGGTTTTGCCGGTGTCTGATGATGCCAGAGTCAGACGTCAGCCTCTCAAGCACAAGAGAGTTAAAAGAGAGGATGCCTCATACAGAATCCAATGAATAGTGAATGAATGAATAAGGGAAAAATATGAAATAACAAGTAAAGGGTCACAGAAATATCAGCACCCAACCGAGATTTGCCTCCATAAAGAATCTACAAAATTGAAAAGGTGTTAAGGGTAGGAGTTGTCAAAAACACCGTGTCTAAAGAGAATGACCTAAACGGTATTGATTTATTGGGATCTCTACCACTCCGCCCTGCTATAGGTGGCCTGGTGGTCAATGGAGGCTCTAAGAATAACACCAGATATTTCGAGCTTCACAATGAAGCTCTGGATTCTCCAAGGGTATTGCAGGTGAGTCCAAGGGCCATTCAGTGCAGGGGTTCGCTGTTCGCCGCACTTCCTCATTATCATGTTCTGGGGGGGACTCGCTCGCCAGAGAAGGTAGAGCCAGAGTACCCTGCCTTTCAAACAGTTGGAAAGCAGAGGCGTGGCCTGAGCAAAGGGTGCACCTCTTACCTGCCCAGGGCCCCCGCACTCACTCTCACACTGCGTCTGACTGGGCCCCTCAGGAAGGTGCATGTGGGAGGCTGCGTAACATCTGAAGAAGAGAAGAACATTCTCGTTGTTGAGTGAATACACATCGTGTAGCCAGGGCACTTAAAAGCCAGTGAAAGCCGGAAGGCGGCGGGCGTGGCGGGGTCTGTTCCCAGGAGGCAGCCCCCCGAGCAGCTTGATTCCTCCCAGTACATCCACTCATAAGTGACTCTGTTTCCCCCTCAGAGCGGAGAGGCATCGGCAGTACCTGCCATGGTGAACCGGACCCTTGTAAAAATATGACAAACGTACAAATCCTCTCACTCCCCCAAGAAAATGCACACACCTCCAATTTTAAAAAAAGAACAGCTTTGCCAAGGTATAATTAATTCACAAAAACTGCACATGTTTAATGTATGCAATTGGATGAGTGTGGACATACGTGTACCCTGTGAGGCCATCACTGCGAACGAAGGAACAGACCCATCGCCTGTGAGAGCCTCCTTGCGTCCCTTTGGGGTTTAGGGATTATTTTTTCAATTTTGCAATAAGAATTTTGAATATAATTTACTAAGTTTTGCAGACCTTGGAAGGCCAGGCCTGTCGAAAGACTGGCGGTCTAAAGTTTCCCAAGCACCCTTGACACGACAGGCAGTGCGGAAAGTGTTTGGTCTGAAAAATAGGCTTAGAAAATTAGACCTTGATCGAGGCACAGGATCTGTGTAAGTGACAACACGTGGGGGAGGGGCAGAGTGGCAGGACGCAGTTTGGAGTGTGAACCTGCCCTCTGCTCCCTATCCCAAGCAGTGCCTTAAGGAAGGCACTGACACGCAGAGCCACAGCCGGTGCAAAGCCAACACAAGTGCCACTCACGGCACCAAGACAATGCCCACAGCCCTGCAAGGGGCCGGCCAGACGGCTGGCTCTCTGTGCACGTGTTCCGCGGAAATTAAACCCAACACTTATTTACTGAATGCACTCCCTTCCCGGGCATATGGCAGTCACGGAAACAGGCACACGCCGATGCCTGGCTTCCAGAAACGAGAAGCTGGAATACGTGCATGCCAATGCCTGAAGAGATGACAGGTAGATGTTATTTAGAGATGAAATAATCATTAAAAAAAAAAAAGAACCAACTGAGCATGAGGCCCTGCGTTAAGCAAAGATGTCCAGAGTGGCAGGGTGCCTGGCTGAGTCTGACCGGCGTGCCAGGAGGGAAGCTGGGTGAGAATCCAGGCCCCAGGCCATCTGAGCTCCAACATTCTGCAAGGAAGCTAAGGCCCTGCTGCGTCTCCACTGGGTGCAAAGAACACAAACGTTTCATGGAACACGCCTATGACTGTGGCCCAGAAGAGATGCTGCAAGATTCTGATACAAGAGAGACCTGCAGCCCACGTCCTGCCCTCTGCTCAGAGAGGGCGACTGAAGAGCGATGAGTGGGGCAGATGGGGAAGGGTCGAGGGCAGCTCGCTGTGGGACCTGGAGGCTTGGCTCATCACAGCCTCGTCATGAAGCATCACTTGTGTTAACTTTTGTAAACCTTTCAAGAATGTATCCATACTCCTTGGTTAAAGACACAGTGATAGCTCACCTGCTCACAAGGCCACAGTGAGGAAAACGTAAGAACCCCTAGCACAATAGGTTTGCACGGTGATTGGCAAGTCACAGGGACTCAAATGTGTCAGTGTCATCCCTTGCCCAGCCATGCCCAGCCTTGTCCATCCTTTCCCAGGTCACGGTCTGGTGATCGACCGTCCACGCTGTAGAGTGCAGCACATGAACCCCAGGCCACCAAGCAATTCTCCCCTGTCATGCAGGCAACTTCATGGGCATGGAAATCTGGCATCTCCAGAAACACAGGAATGAATTACCAGGGTGATGGCAGCTGGCTACCTGCTAGCTAAGAGTCTGAGTGTGGGGCGGGTTATTCACGGGGACAGAGCAGACGTGAAGAAAGAAAGACGGCACGTCTTCCTCAAGGATCGGGGCAAAAGAGTCTTCTTACTTACTCTAGGGAAGTGGACGGGACCCCACCTGCTTTGAGCAACAGGTACTGCCCCCATGTAAATGAGCCTGGGAAGAGGCCATAGCATCGACAATTTAATTTAAGTACATATACTAAATCACTAGGAAGTATGGGTAATAAACCACAGGTTTGACATCCTTTAATTACACTCACTTTCATTCTACAGCAGAAAGTCTCAAGTTCTAAACAAATAATGTCATTTTTTAAAAAGCTTTAGAAATCTACAGTACCCTTAATTAATGAGATACAACTGTGTGCAGTTCTGATAGCTTTTTAAAAAATGTTGCATTTATTGTTTATACTTTTAAGATTATTTCTATTGAATTCTTTGAACTGTTTTGGGGGGGAAAACCCCACTAATTTAGGTATCACACCAACCGCAGCACCCAATGCCTTTCCTAACTCCTCAGGGGGAAGGACCTCATCTTGTTGGTCTCTGTGTGTCCAAATGCATTCATTTAGTGTGTCACGAACACATGAATGACCGAAGGGATGAGTCAGTGAGCCGCTCGCCGTGTCTGAATGTCGTTAAGCTGTTACATGGTGATAACGCTTTCCCGACCTCACGGGGTGGCTGTGAGGAACAAACGATCAGTCGTTTCTGCGAGGGTGTCGGTGACAGAAGGACACATAGGAAGAGAAAGGGAAACTGACAGGTATTGCACATCTACCCTATACCTGACCCCAAGCTTGTCATTGACACACACTGTCTAATGGAATTGTCACAATAAAATTATTATGACATTATTTCTCTTGTCATTTCATAGACAAAGACAGTAGGGCGCAAAGAAGATGCATCACTTTCCCAGAGTCACATGTGAGCGACAAGCACCACCCAAGTTTGAAGGCAGGTGAGTTACTGGTGCTGGAGTAAGTTCTAAGTTTAATTCTTACGCCCTCCCTCCCTTCCTTCCTTTGTAAGTTATATACGCGCCTAATGACAGGGTTGTGCAGCTGAAACTAATACATTACACATTAACTCTAAGTTATAAACACGACGGTACTGAGAAAGAAAGGAAAGGGTGCCGGTCTTGCTTGCCCCGCACGCCGGCGTCTCGCCGAGGCGGGTGCACAGGAACAGCGGGAGTCCCGTTTGTCTGTCACCACAGGCTCCGTGTCCGGCAGGGTCGGCAGGCGACTGCTTCACGCATCACCCAACACCTCGCTCCTGGGCGGGTGCCGTGACTCTCTCACTGGACAGACAGGGAACAGCCACCTCTCAGAAGGACCAGGGCCAGGGCTGCAGGCCACGCGGTCTGGCTCCAGGGTCCCCTCTCTGAACCCCTGGCTTCTCCTGAAGCTTACACAGCGAGTAAGAGCAGGGGCACGATTTTAGCCTAAAGGAACCCCGCTCTGCTGGTGAGGGGTGGCGACAGGGAGCTGCCTCGGAAGGGTGATTCTGTAGAGATGGGACAAGTCTTGTTCTGCTAACTCCAGAGGAATGAGACAGCCAATGAGTTCTGGGATGCAGCTTCCGGTTCAAAATAAAGAAAACCTTCTGGAAATCAGAGATGTCTATCAAAGTGGGGAATCCGCTGAGGAGTGTCTGGTTCTACACTCATGGGGACATCACCCCGTCCTGGAAGGGAGCTTTGTTGGGGACTCTGTGGCAGGCATTCGAGTAATGGGCAGAGGGTGAACAGACGACTCCTAGGACTCACAGAACTCATCCCAGCGCGCATGGACCCTGCAGTCCCCTGGGGACGACAGGCCCCCGGGCTGGCCACCCCCAGTGCTACAGGGGGAGCCCACGTCCCTACATCAGGTTCCCAAGGAGACTGCATGTCACCCAGTACAGGAGAGCTAGCTGGAGCGGCCTTTGCCCCCATGGCTACCTTTGCATTCTTAAAGGGCAGTGGTCACATGACGTATTTGCTTTTTCAGTCCTAGTACCTAGTGCACTGCCTGTATTACAAAGCAGACATTAGAAGGATCTGCTGAGGAAAACTGAACTTTGCTCATGGCCGGGGGAGCCGCCAGCGAGCACCGTTTGGAGAGCCAGCCCTTTGACTAAGGCGGGAGGCGCGCATTCTCAGTGATGTAAGGCCGCGGGCAACCTAGTTCTGTTGCTCTGAGCTCCAGAATCTCTTCCTGGAGAGCCGGACCCTGAGCAGTCCCCGCAAGGTGAGCTCGCAGAACACCTGCAGCCTGCTTCCTTATACACTAGATGCACGTCACCTCCTTTCCTGGAGGAAGGACCCCGAAATCAGCAAAATGCACAGACAGGTTACCTTCAGCGTCTCCACTCTGAAAGCAAGTGAGCTGCCCCTCCCCCCTTGGAAGGGAGCTGTATGCCCCAGGTGCAGGTGTGGGTGCGAGTTCACTTCCAACTGAGGCCCCTGAAGGGTCGCTGCTCAGGTGCTCTGTACCCACTCCGGGCAACGCGCCCCAAGGCACACGTGGACCAACCTCGATTCACCCACCTCAACTCTCCAAATGTTTCTCAAAAGACTGCAACAGGCACACATTGCTCCACGTTCCCAGCCCATGCCAGAATGATCGATGCAACAATTCATGCATTTATTATAAAAAGAGCTAACATTTATGGAATATTTACCATCTGCCAGGCATTGTGCTAAATGCTTTACATATGGTAAATTATTTAATCCTCACAAGAGTGCTATAAGGGAGATACTATTATTATCTTCAGTCATCTCTTTATTTTTAAATTTCTTTTAGGTTCGTTTTTCTATCCTGTTTTTCTCTCTTCTACCCCTTTCTGGTTTTCTTACTTTTCTTCTGCCTTTTTTTCTCATCCTCCCCGAACACCTGCTTAGAGATTTCAAAGGCGTCTGCAGAGGTTCACTGTTTGTAACGAAGATTCTGCACCGGTTGGGGTTTTTGGAGGGGGCCAGGCTGTGTGCCTTTGCGGTCAGGGTATACGTGAGAAATCTCTGCACCTTCTGCGCGATTTTGCTGGGAACCTAAAACTATTCTAAAAAATAAAGTGTACTTGAATAAAAAATAACGTTTATTCTTTTTTAAAAAAGAGAATGGAGGGGGTGGGGTGGTGGCTGGTGCACTGAAAAGGGGAGAATTTGTCCAAGTCACATGGCAAATCAGCTACATGTGCTGACTCCAGTCCGGCCAGGCTGGCTCCAGAGTCCTGCCCTCAATCCCCCGCAGGAAGCCACGTCTCTAGCCAGCTCTGCTGCGGACAGAGGCTGGTTCCTCAAGGAACGCACCAAGGGGAACAGCTAGTAAGCGCCTTGCTAGAGGCGAGTTCCGAGAGTTAGCGTCAGGAATCGGAAGGGGGGCCTTTCAACCTGGGGTGGGTGGAGAGAGCCACGTGAGCGGGCACGGCGTGTGCCTTCCCTCCCAGGGTGGCTGGCAGCAGAGTCCGGCGGAGCTGGTGTGTGGTCAGGAAAACGACCAGGGGAGGGGCCTGTCACTGCCCTCAGAGGCCCCGCGTGACGATTAGAGCCACCATGGCCATCACCCTGCATTAGTCTCCTGGGGCTGCCAAAACAAACCACCACAGACTTTGCGGCTTAAGACGACAGAAAAATATTCTCCCAGAGATCTAGAGATGAAAAGCCCAACATCAGTGTTTTAGCAGGCCCTTGCTCCCTTCAGAGTCCTGGAAGAGGGAGTCCCCACCTGCTTCCTCCTGGCTTCTGTTGGCTCCTGGAGGTCCCCAGGGTTCCTTGGTCTGTGGACACACCATTCGGGCCTCTGCCTCCATCTCCAAAGGGGTTTCTTTCCTGTATGTGGTTCTGTGTGTCCTCCCTCTTCTTATAAAAGTACCCGACACTGGATCTCAGCCACGCACTCATCCAGTTGTCTTTACCGCAACTAATCACATCTGTAAAGATCCTATTTCCAAATAAGGTCACATTCTGAGGTTTTGGCAGAACAAAATTTTTCAAAGACACTATTCAACCTACTATAGTTCATCCTCTGGCTCCTTAAAAGTCTGGTCCATCCCACATGCAAAAATATATTCGCCTCAGCCCAACAGCATCAAAACTCAACACATTCCAGCATTAATGCTATGTCCAGAATCTCATCTGAGTATCATCAAACTCACATGGCTCCCAATCTCATCTAAATCACCAAAATAAGGGATGGATGAGACTCAGACACCCTAACTTACCTACAGGGGGCTTTCATCACCATGGTCTCATTCATGACCCCCTCAAGGTAACCCCTGCCCACAGCAGGGTTGGCTAGAGACCCAGCCGCCTGCAGGGGGTCTGTCTGTGGGCAAAGTCACTCTCCATCTGTAGACCCATGAAAACAAGTGATCTGTGTCCAAAACACAATGGTGGAACACGCCCAGGATGGAATTCCAGTTCCAAATGGGAGAAAAGGGGAGGAATAAAGGAGTCACTGGTCCAAACCAAATCTGAAACCCAGCAGGGCAAGGATAATTTTGGGTAGGCCGCAGGAAATCAACGATGGTTTTAAAGAGAGTTTAATAGGTGAGCACGCTGGGAGCTTGTCCAGAAGAGACTGGTAGAGTTAAAAAGGAGTCGCCAACTGTTCACAGGCAGGAACCGGGCTGAGGAAGCCGCGAGGCGGCAAAATAGGGTATTTCTTAATAAAAAAGAAAGGAGATATCAAAGGGAAAAGCCGACTGCCCGGAAGGTAGGACTCGGAGCCCACAGAGTGGAGCCAAGAATCAAGAACAACAATGGACAGAAAACCACCTCATGGGAGCAAGCCGGCCAACCCAGGAGTATGCCCGTCTCAGTGCGTGGAGACGTGACGACGGGCCCATCTGGACTCGAGTCGCTGTGCACTTGTGATTTCTACGTGTCTCCTGTCCCTCTCCTTTTTCATAAAAGGGTCTATATCTTAACCCTTCTCACCATTATGTGTCGGGGTGGGCAGAGACCTTCTATTTCACTTAAGAGGGGCTAGATCACCAACGGGCTCCCCGGAGATTGCGCCTGTTGCAGAAAGGGAGGGGACGGGGCACTTTCAAAAGGAAGGTATCACTCAAGCTTGCCCTATGCAAGAGAAGTACCCCCCTCGTCCAGATCTGGGGCAGCTCATCAGGAAATGGGCTTTAACCTGGCTCTGATCTAATTTGGAGGAGAGTTTTTAGGGTCCTCAGACTGAAAAGAACTTAAACTGACCGAGGGGAAACTATCAGTGCTTTGTAACCTTAGGGCAGACTCTAGTAGATTACAAAAAATAGCCACAAATTCCTCCTGTGTTAGCATGCCCTCCGCTTTGAATTGGCATATGGTGGCTTCTTCGATTAAGAGACAGGTTCTATTTCTTCATTCGCTTGAGCCCATCTGGCCTTGGGGTTCGCTTTGATAGAGTCGCAGCAGAAACGCCCCGAGGGGAGGTCTGAGCCTCAGTCTGCCAGCCTGTGTGCTCCTTCTTCTGCTGCCCTGAGACCACCACGCATGCGAGTCTGAGCTGGCATGCTGGAAGGGCTGGTGGAAGGGACGGAGGTGCCCCGCTGCACAGCTGCCCAAACCCCCAGACACGGGCAGGAGGCCACCTTGTACCCCTGGTCCCTGCTTTGTCACCTGCAGTCAGTGAGTGACCCCAGGCAAGGCCGGGCCCCGGCCCAAACCGCTACGCTGATGTTGAGCAAACTAAACAACTGTTATTTTAGGGCATTGCACTGTGGGATGGTTTGCTGCATAGCACTGGAAAACCAAGACACCAAAGCACATTTTCTTACGTACCTGCAATAATTCGAAAAACACTAGGAGGTTTATTATTTAAAAAATTTAATTTCTTATATGATTTTGTATTGGTAAGTTAATATCGATCTCCAGGATTTTTCTGGTTCATTTCACATATGAACACAGTATACTTCTAAAAGTTTTATTTTTATACCATGGCATGTTTTTGTGTTTATTTGCACAACTCCTGGGCAAAATTAGGGTCATGTTGCTGTCATATCAGATGCACAAGAGGTCAATGTTGCATATGAACTATACAAATGGTATATATTAATGCCTACCAAACAGTGGTTGTATAATACTCATTAGTTCACGGCCTGCAAGTCCATCATGTCCCACGCCATTCTGTCTCTCTGTAGTTCCTACCTACCTAAAATTTTCATTTACAATTCCTTGTTTGACTTTGAATTGAGGCTATTCAGATTCTCTGTCACCAGTTTTGCCACCGTGGTCTGCTTCATTAGTATTAATGGCAGTGACCCCTGGCATGTCAAAGCGTGAACATTAATGACAATGGCTTTCAATTATAGAAGCCAAGGTTACATGTGTTACTTCTGTGGGTAATTTCCATTCGTAAGTTCATTAAACTCTTAAAAGTAAAAAGGTCAATAGTGATTTATTCCTGTGACAGCAAACTCAATAGCAACCCTGCACAAACAACCCTTCTGTCCTAACATGTGGCGAGACTAATGGCTAATGAAGGCAACTTCATGAGGCAGTGAGTGGCCTACTCAATCGTTTTAAGAAGCCCAACGAGACATAAAAAGAGGACGTTCCCAAGGCCCACCACCTGGGTGAGGAAGATGGAAAGTGGGAGCAACTTGAGGTTAGAAGCCCGCGGCCATGACTACTCTGCGTCCTGGCATCTAACGCACTGCAGGGCACACATGCCACAGGCACGAACGTGTGCAGCCCGGGCCTTCGCCGTGCGGTTGCCTCGTGTTGGCAAGAAAAAAAAAAAAAAGAAAGAAAGAAAAAGAAAATGGTTGGCACTTAGATGAGTATGTGAGGAAGGTGGATGGCAAGACAGAAGCCAGACACCTACTAGGCACAACCTTAGGACAGCAGGGATCCAAGACCAAGTGCCTCCCGACCTTGGCCCCGCCTTCCCCAGCCCCCGCCACTGGTGAGAGAGAGATGGACAGATGGACGCTGAGGCAGGTCTGCTTTGGGGGCCCAGCTTGACCTCTCCCGCCTTGTCGTGTGCGTGCTGGGGCCCGGGGTAGTCATGGGTGGGGGGATCTGTGGTTCGCTTTGAGGCGCGCCTGGGACGCAAACACGGGTCACCTGCAGATTTCCCACCTTAACCGCCTGCACTGCTCGCCTCTCACACGAGTGGGGCGGAGACTGCTCACCTGTGATCTGGCCCGGAAATCGGCCACTGCAGCTCTCCCTCCCCCAGTGTCTTCATCTACAGGACTGAGGCCTTCTTCCTCCTTTGCTCCCTCCCTCCCTCTCTCTCTCCCTCTCTCTCTCGTCATATACAGGGCCCAGCACAAATAATGTCCCTTTTTTATTAGAAAATATCTTATTACAAAATCATAAGCATGTAATTCTGTAACATAACAGTATCACGCCCAAGCACACCCTGACATTTTAGGTGAAATGTTCAAACTGTTGTCCATCTCACGCAAGACATTCCTGTGCCCTCCCAGCCACACTCCAGCAGGCGTGATTTATGCCGCCCTGTATGTACATACATATATATACACATACACATATACTTATGTGTGCAGATATATAACCATATACGTGGTAAAATATTCAATGCTCTTTGGTGCCTCACTGTTAACAGGGGCACGAGAAGTGAGCGTCGGGTCTAAGGCACACATTGTTATTTCCCTCTGAGTCCTCCTCTGCTTCTAACAGGTGAGCGCAGCGGAGTATGTGGGGGGCACTTAAAGAGAAGGCTTTAAGAACCCCACATAGAATCTAACGGAACACAAATGTTATTGTCCATCACTTACCAAGCTGAACTACAGCGATATGTGCAAGTAGTATTTCCTCACCTCATTACCGCTTAATTCAATTAAAGCTGAATTTGTATCCATGCTGTATAATTAGGAATTACAGGTAAGGGACAGGACCACCCTCATTACTGGCCATCTGTTTATAAAGACGTAGCGATAGCGAAATGCCCAGGAATGCCGGGGCGAGTGCGTGCACACCGAGACTTTCAGTGCTGAAGGGCAGCCCTGGCTGTTTGGATAAAGAGATGGTGCTCAAGGGTTAAGAAGTCACAGAGCTAGTTAGTAGTAAACCTGGGCTAGGACCCCATTCATGAGCCACCTTACTTGAAATGTATTTTCCTCTCTAGAGCCATTTCTTCCCCAGTGTCCAAACAGATAGATGTCTGTCTATCTGTTTCCACCAGGCACGTTCAGTGAGGGACTGACTGGCAGGTGAGTGAGCAGCCAGCTTCCTGAGCAAGTCAGCCCTGGATCGAGGACAACAGACCATCTTCGGGGACTTCAAGAAGCACGAGGTCTCAAGGAAGACCTTGGTGTGTTAGCAAATGCTAATTGGCTGAGGGACGCTGGACGGGCTCCGCAGGCGACAGGAATGAAACTGACCAAAGCCCGGGAGGGGAGCAGGCAGCTGGCAAGGCACCGACACATTTGACAAGGCTATTCCGACAGCACGTGCACCTCATGAGGCTGATGGTGCATCTGGGGAGGAAAGCTGGAGACAGAAGGTTCTGGAAGGTAACTGGAGGGAAAAGCCCTGCCTGCCAGGGCTTCCGAGAGTGAGTCCGAGCACGGTTCTCATTCTTCCCACCTCCACCCTCCCTCGCAGGGAAGGCAGCTGGCTGGAGGAAGACGGCATGCGGGCCCTGGGCCTCGTTTTTATGATTAATTCAGTCTTCCAGCAGGGTGAGAATAGAGAGTGTGTTAAATGGCACGTACTCGGGAAATTTATGTTGCATAGCTAAACATCGTGTCTGTCTATCTCTTCCTGGTAATCTCTGATAATACCCAAATGGGCTTTTTATTTTCAACATCTGGACAGCCTTATGGTGGCTGAGAATTAAGGTGTGAGCGAAGGAAACGGCACAGTCATAAAGTCTGTCGGAAAAACAAAGCTTTCTTTGGAACATTAACTCCTTTACTGAGAAATCTCCTCTATTCCTCAAAACGCATTTAGCGACTTTACGTCTTCATCCCCCAGCACCACTTTTCTCCCGCAAATACGCTCCTGGCATTTAAGGGGGCCGCGGTGGCAGGAAACCAGGAGACATCAGCACAAACAGCTCCTTGCCGGGAGGGGCGGCGGGAGCCTTCTCTCCCACTCAGGCCCTTCCTCCCCACCGTCGGCGCTCGCTTTGTTTTATAACAGCGGAAATCCCCACGGGGGGCGGTAATTTGAGCAAGATGATAACTCTGTCTACAGCGTCATAAATTGGCAAAAGGCATGTAACTCAGGGGCGGGGAGAGGCGAGGATGAAGAATAATCAAGTGGTTCTATTGGTTTTTAAAAGAGACAGAGCCGATCAATAAATAGAGGCTGTCCGTCCCCTTTCTTCTCAGAGGTTTCCAGGGTTTCCTGTTGCGCTAACGCGGGGGAGACGTCCTGATGGTACGGAAGGCCGCTGCCAACTCTGCGCCTTGGCAAATGCTGTGCCATCTGCCGGATGCCCCCACCCTGGAGTTCCTGGCAGGCCACATCTCCTCGCCCTCCGAGATGCAGCTCGCATGTTTTCTACGGCCTGGGCCTGCCTGGCCCCCACGAGGTGGACCTGGCGCTCCCTTCTCCGAGCTCCCATGAAACCACAGACACTTCTCTGGTGTTGTCACTGCCTCTGTGAGCACAGGGCCCCTGCTGGGTTGTGAGCCACCAGCTGGGCTGGGGCTGGCGGGTGGTGGTACCTGAATCTCCCTCACTGGGCACTACGCAGCCCCAGCGCAGAGCGAGACGCGCGCCATAGTTCTGTTTCTTTCTTTTGCTGCCTGACTGGTGTCCATACCCATTGCAGGCTGACGTGACACCACCGCTGCGGTTTCTGTGGGTCGGGTCCGGGCAGGGCTAGCTGGGGAAAGGCCTGCGTCCAGGCTCCCTCGGGCTGTTGGCAGCGGGGGGATGCATGGAGTTCTCTTCCTCGAGGGGGGCAGGACTTGCGCCAGAGTCTACTAACGAGTCAGAGGTTGCTAGGACACAGCAGAACCACGAGTGTGGGACTTCGCTGCCTCTTCATGCCCCTTTGGTTGGGAGCGAGTCATCAGCCGCCTTCCTTAGGGGAGGGGGGACACAAAGGCACGAAGACGCAGAACTGGGGTCACAAGGCCCCCTTCAATGTCTGTCCATCACACTACACATTTGATAACTCTTTACCCCAAACATGCCACTCGGCGTCCCCCAACCACAGCATTATGGGGCCTGGCGCTACTGCGTGCCACGTCTTTTCAAGCCCTTGAGGGCCTTTGATCGATGCCCACCTCATCACCCATGGGCCCTCAGGGGCAGAGGCCTGTTGGCCCCACAGCACACCCACAGCACCCAGCAAGGGCCGGACATGTGCGAGGTCTGCAACGCTGTGTCTCGAACGCAGGGGCTCTTCAGCTCACAGAGAGCCGGAGAGTGTGCGCGCGTCTGGGCTTCCCCGCAGCCCTGACGCGGCCTTGCCTCCTGCCTGCCTTTGACCACCTGCTTCCACACCCTGCAGGGCCCTGGAGCTCTGTCTCCCTCCTCTCAGTCGCGTTTTACTGCCTTTTCGCTCCCAGAAATGCCCACCTGTGAGCAGTCACCGGTCCACGTCTGACTGGGTCAACCCTATGGCTGCCCGCCCAGCAGCACCTGGGACAATGCACAGGTCCATTGGCCCCCCATGTGGAGGCTCCTATAGAAAACCACCACCTTCTTCCAGGTTTCAGTACGTAAAGACACAGGACTGTTCTACTGGGTGCACAAAAAATACACACCACGCACGGACAAAGAGTGTCCGAAGTGGCACGCTTGGACGCACGCACTGTGAAATCAGGAGCTCAAGGAGACTAAGAAGAAAAGCTCTTTGAAGCAGCAAAAGGACGGGGCGTGGGGGGCGACCAGCAAGAAAGCTGAGGCTCACAAAGTTGGGGCTCGTCACAGGCTGTGGGGCTTGGACGGCCTCCCCACCAAAGTACGAGCCTCTTGAGGGCGGAGCTTCCACCGTGTAAGTCTAACCATCCTCGGCAGCCAGCACCGCTCAGCAGGGTGAAGGGGTTCTGTGACCGATGATCGAATAAATTATCAACTCCCAATTATCAGGGCATGACGACGCACTGACCTGCTGATGCATAATGTATGAAAGGGTCACCTCATACATCACGTCACTTCAGTGGACACGTTACTTCGTGCACAGCTAATGTCTTATCTTCCCAGGGCCTCCTTTTTCTTGGAACCACCCCACACCACTAGCCACATGGTTCCTGCGGAAGCTACTGTTGGTGACACGTGACCCGACCATGGTCACCCTCGATTTACCCGGGATGCGCACATGATACAAGGTCTTCTTTTTCTTTTCTCCGTAATTTTGAAATTAAAACTGAGCAGGATCCACGCCCTGGGTGCCGGAGGCTGTAACGGGGAAAGCCCGGGGGCTGTTTACAGCCACAGCTCCCCAAAACAGGTCTGAGGCCTGGAGGAAGCGGCTCAAGAGGGCGATGACGAGGAACAGGCACCGAAGAGAAAGGGTGGAGGAGGAAGGGGGAGAAAGCCCTTGGAGAGAGCCACGTCCCCAGTCCCAGCTGTCTCCCAAAACCCGCCCGCAACTCCGTTCTGGGGTCCCGTGGGAGCCCCGAATACCCTTCAGATGCTTCTTCTCGGCTTCGGTTGGTTCCCAGCACCCTCTGTGCCAGATAAGGGTGTCGTCAAATACACGCATTTGCCCCTTTCAATTATTTCAAAACAGGAACGTCTCACCCATTTACAATCTTCTTAAAAATGTAAAACAGAGAGATGATAAGAAAAAACACTTCAAGCCCCAGCAGTGAGATGGTATCACATGTGTGCTGGGAGAAGGGACAAAGGGACAGATCTTTTTTTTCGTATCCCAAACATTTCATGGGTTGCTAGCCTGCTCTGCCTATATCAGCTGGGCACACACGGGCCTCCAGCGAGAAGGCACCGCAGCAAGGACCGTGCGGCATCTGACTGTAAGGTCGGATGTTTCATTGTTCCCCCTACGTTGGCTGCCCCCGCCTGCAGCTGCCCGCCTTCCCTTTGCACGTGCAGCCGGACCTCCCCCTGCACAGGCCGCAGGCCGCCCTGCGCTCCCATCACTCAGCATCCCATTGGCCTCAGCAGATACTGTGCTCCGCTCAGCTGCACATCCGAAGCAGGACGCCTGCTCCTGCTGCCCGTTCCGGACAACGTTTCACTGCGAAACCGGAGTGGAGTGGGATTAGGGAAGCGAAAATGTCAAGGCGCCATGTTCAAGTGGCTTCCAGTCCCTGCACTTCGAGGCAGTCACACACGCCCACACCCACTCTCCCTGCCAACACACACGCCACCATCGCCACACACGCAACCACAGGTATGCACCTGTGTGCATGGCAGCAGGGCCTGGCACTTGGCCAGGGACGTTAATTAACGTAATACATTTTTTGAGACATGCCATTTCTTAGTTAAATTAATCAAGTAACATTCGAGCAATGCGCAGACGCGGGTAAGAGTGACGTAATTTTGGTGTCTGATCTCAGGAACGCTGCATTGTGGCAGCAAAGAAAATATACTCATGAAGAATATTTCTCAACAATTAGTGAGAAAGTAAGGAATGTGCCGGGCAAACAAACAGAAATCGTATTAGCAAGTGTAACAAGGATTATCTTCTATAAGGAGTTAGTTAAATAAGTGTTAAAAGACTAGGAAAGCAAATGGAAATCCTCAGGTGAGGCAGTGACAGTAACTCCGTAAATCAGCCCCCTGTCTAGCCCTGGAGGGGGAAACGGCAATCACTCAGGTCACCGCTGTGAGCCGCTTAAACTCAGCACCATGCAGGACTCCTCCGAGCCTCTGGCTCACGGTGGGCTAAGCGGGGCTCTGTGCTGAGGTCCCCCCCTAAAGCAGGCCCCCGGCACTGACTACTCGTTTAGTCTGATGTTCCTCTTCGTCATCTATATGTCTAAGTGGGCAGCGGGACATGCAAGTCTGGGGTTCAGGGACACAGTCCTCGCTGAGACAATAATTTTTGAGTTCTCGGCCAACTGAGAACTTTAAATAGTTGGTATTTAAGGCCACGACATTGAGTGAAACCCCCAATGGAATGAACGCCGATGGAAAAGAGAAATAAACTGAGCTGTAAGATCTGAGACACACGGAGGGTCACTGGCCGGGGGAACAAGGGAAATCCAGCAGAGACGACGAAGATGAAAGGGCCAACAATCAGCCCTGTGGGGTCCTGGCTGCCACGCTGACAGACCTTCAGGCAGAGAGACTGATTAAATCATCTGATACTTACATTATTCGAGATCCAGTGAGGAGACAGGAAACCCACCAAACATTTGAACAGAACGAGTTTGACGGAAGGGGTCATTAACTAGACACGGAAGACGGGACGAGGGTGAAGGCAAGGCACTAAGGAATCTCGGGGGTCAGGGCCGCAGGAAGCCGCCACCACCCCAGGGCCAGGGCGGCAAAGGAAAGAGGTCAGAGGCAGTTAGTTCAGAGGCCTGGGGTGGGGGGACACAGGACACGGAAGCTCGGGTATGCCGCAGGGCACGCTGCCGAGCCGATGCTGGCGTCTGCGAGCTCAGAGAAGGGGTGCGGTGGCGCTGCGTCCCTGACCTCCCACAAGTGACTGGGGCCAGCTGCTGCGGTTGTCTCGGAAGAGACGTGAGAAAGCTGGTCGCGGGGTCTGCGTGTGGGGTTTGGAATCAGAGGCTGCTGTGGGGCGGAACTGCCACAGCCTGGGTGCGCAAGAGTCGCCGGCCCATGCCGCTAGGAATGCGGCATGCGCGGGGACAGAAAGCAAAGGGAGAGTGTCCCTCTTTCCCCTTTGCAGCCTCCTCCCAGGCTCAGTCCGGCTGGAAGGCGGCCGTGGGTGGTCGGGGTACGGTGGAGGACCAGGACGGACAAGGGCCTAGGTGGCCGGGCGGTATCAGAGAGCCGTCTACATGGACCCGAAATCCCAGAGAATTAGGGATGGTGAGCCAGGAGGTACCGTGCAAGGCTTCAGGGGGAGTCCTGTGGGGGCTGCCAGGGGAGCAGCACCCACCCCCCAAAAGGGAGGCACCGAGCCTGGCCGAGCACCACGGCTCTGTGTGCGGCAACGCGGAGCCCGGAGTCTCAAAACACAAAAGGGCGATTTAGACCGAGGGCTGACTTTTTTTTTTCCTGTATATACCAGTACAGACTGCAGGCATATGTGAGCTCCGTGGCCTGTCACATGGCGCATCTCCACCCACGTGGCCTGAAGGCTGCCGTGTAAAATATCTAAATGGGCATTTGTAGTCGCATGACAAGAAAACTTTATTGGCTGATGTGGAACTTTAACTCTGATACAATTTCACCTGTTGCAAAATAGCATGCTTCTTTTGTGTCATCTTTCAACCATGTGACAATGTGAAAACCATCGACCCTCCTGGGCCAGGCCAGACCGACAGCCGGGGCGGCGTCTGGCCTGCAGCTGCCGTCTGACGACTCGGGGTTTCGGCTCAGGCTTTGCCTTCGCAACACAGGACAACGGCAGGAAACGAGACACGGGCCGCCACCATGCCTCGTTAGAGGTGGAAAATAGGAATGGGATTTTGGAAAGACAGGCAAAGAAGTTCAAGAACCCAGGGACCCTGTGGACAACATTGCATGTCAAAAGCTGTGATGACTTTGAAGCTGATGACCTGGACGTGGAGGGACACAGCCCACCCTCAGCAGCCCGGCCCTGGGCCTGCGGAGCAGGCGTTCTCGTGTGGGTGGGACCCCGCATTGCTGTCACGGCCCCCCACGACCCCGCTCCGGCCCGGTTCATTTCCATAAACTGGTCACGAAAGCAAGGCCGAAAGTCATTGCTTTCCTTGCACTAACGTTTTCAAGCCGGATCTGTCTTTACGAATCAAGGTCACAGTGGACGTGAGAGAACTCTGAGATGACAGAGGGGGGACGCCCAGACCCTGGTAGGCAAAGTTCCAGTTACCAACGCATGGGCGGCTTTCCAGAAAACACTGGGCGGACTTGTAGAAATGTCGGGGAAGGAAATGGAACTATCTGGAAGAGGTGAGCTCCTGGCCACTCGTGCCCCGCTTGGGCTGCCAGAGGGAAGCACTTTGGAATCTGAGCAAACCAATACCACATTCCCCACCACTGCAGTTCACGTCAGTTTAGGGCCATGGGGGCAGCTGCCACGTCATCCGCCATCTCTCCCGCCACCCTCATTCCTGTCCCCAAACTGGATAAAGTAAGAGGGGGCACCGACAGTAGCAAGGAAAAAGGGTACAGCCAAACAAACAAACAAATATTTTTATAAAATAAAGAAGACCCCAGTCCTTCAGGGCACGTGGTCTCTGGAGCCAGGCTTTCAGGGTCCAATCCTGTTCTGCTACTTGATACCGTGACACTCGGGATGAGGTGGGCCATTGAATTTCTCAGTCCGTCAGCTTCCCCAGCTACAGGGAAGCAGGTGTGGCAACAGCACCTGTTCCCTAGGGTCGCTGTGAGGATGAAATGGGTATATCGACGTAAATTGCTTAGAATAGGGTCTGGTGCGAAACAAACACTTAACAAAGCCTGATATAAAAAGCCACTGTCAACTTCCTGCCACAGAGATGAACTTCGGATCCTCGACTAGAGACCCCACGAGTCCAGTGCGACCACACGGAATTTCTGAACGGTCTGTACACACTCCATGCCCCGTGTCAGGTCCTCTTTGGTCCACCTCAAACATCTATCCCTGCTCCTGTCTAAAATCCCAACCCATCCCTTAAGATCTGCCATGAAAGTTGCTTGATTTTGCACACTCTCTCTGCCTTCGGGAAACCCTTAATTCCTTGCACCCTGACGTCTCCTCAGCCCGGCTTTTCTCAACATGCACAGCATCTGAGAGGTGAACGGGGCTTCAGGCACTCCAGCTTTCTGGCACTGCCTCCATCAAAGATGTAGAAGTCCTTTTATTTCTCTCTGGTAGAGGATGGATTTTCCTAAACATATTCGGTAACATTCGTTAGCCTGTGCTTCCCACTCAAAGAGAGGGGATTCGCTCTCGGCACTTTGTTGTAAAGAAATGTCTTCCTTTGGTTGCCCTTGGTACCAATAAGAGAGGCTGGGATTTAAAAAAATAAACATCCCACAAAACCCAGAAGAGGAGTCAAAAAAGGGATGCACATGCAGGAATTAGAGAGCCCAAGTTCTGGCTGTGGAGTTGGGGCTCCAGGTCCAACCTGCTCAGAGGCAGGAGATACGGAGGGAGGTTGTGCGTTAACTTTAGAAATGCCTGGGTTCAAGTCCAGCCAGGGTCTGGTAGCATGTGACCTTGGGCAAGTCTATTCATAGGCAAGAATCCTGTGTCCTAAATTGAGTTAACACCAGAAAATGCTCAATCAGGAATGATTAAGTAGACGTTACTGAAGACATTTGGCATAGGACCTGATACAACATACAGGTGTGAATTAGCCAGAAAAACTGCCTTGGTTACAACGGTGGGGGGAAGAGGGTGCTCCACGTCCTAAGGAAACAGCCCTCCAATCCCAAAGAAGCGGGGGACCGTCCCAGGAACTTCCCTTTAACTCATTTTCAGCTCCCCACCTGCTTTCCACTCTTTCTAACCCAAGCGGGTGATGATTCTAATGAAAGAACTGGAAGATCTGGAAGCCTGACAGAGTTCAGAACACAGATCGAACCCTAGGGCCCACCCACTTCTGATCTCTAAGTGCCACCCTTGCCCATGATAGGCCACGGCAGGTATTTACAGTACCAATACCTATGCAGCAAACACTCCCCACAGAGAAATAGCAGGTAGGTGGGTAGATACACACAGACACACCTACAGTTAGCTGCCTTCATCCTCCAGTAACGACAGCATCCCATACACCGGGGACTGCAATCATGTTTAGAAACTAGAGAAACTTCCACGACTTTTGAGGCCTGACTCCCTGCCACACAGTGCGGTCCACACCAGTCAGGTTTCTCTTCAGTTTGGAGTGAAAGGAAAGGGGAAGGGAGGGAGGGAAGAAAAGGAGGAAAAAGTCAGTCAATCAGAAAGCTTTTCTAGAAACTCAAGTTCAAAAACGGCCCAGAGGTCAACCGGTAAGAGAGCCAGCCCATCAGACCAGGTGAATGGGTCACACTCTACCAGACGCCTCGCCCCCACCTCCCCCAAAGCTTGGGGGTTCAGGACTTCTCTCTTCAGAAGGCGACTGTGGCTACCACCTAGAAAGGGGTGGGCGAGCGGAGGGGGAGATAGCTTAAGAACATGTGGTTTTCCAGAAAAGGGCGATAATCACCCTAACAACGAACAGTGGCAGTGACGTCTGCACAAGGAGAAAACTAAAACGGAAGGCGGGGGGACGGAGAGCCCTGGAAAGGCGGGGGAGGGGTGGGAATCTGAGCTACAAGCAGGTGTAATCATCCATCGAAGGTTTCCCATCCACCCCGTGGTGCACCAGGGTCACCCACATTTCTAAACAGCGTCTGCGAATACTTGACCGCCGTCCATTTTGACCAAACTGTTGTCTGAAACCATCGCCTTCTGGTCCATTTGCATTCAGCCAACCTGGTTTCATCAGACCTGTAACTCTGATAATGGGGTTTGATTTTAAGACTTGACAGTTAGGTTCGAGCTTAACTGTTGCTTTCTCAAAGCGATCCGAGTCTCCACCTACTTTAATTTGTTAATTCATGCAGCCTGGTGAGATAGCTACTTGTGTTAGACTCATTTTACAGATGAGGGGAACAGAGGCACAGGGGGGCACTTTGCCAAAGACGCCGAGTAGTAAGGAAAAGATCTGGGACTCAGACTCGGGAGGCAGTTCTGGTTCTGTCCAGGCCTACCTGTAAGCACCGTGAAACGCCCCGGCCTTCTGCCCTGACGGTAAAGTCGCTCAAACAGGGAACGGCCACGTGCCGGCAATCTGGTAATCAGTGTTTAGGGCTAAATAATTATCGCCTGGTCCCACGCTGTAGAGGGCGGCGTCTTATAAAGAGCGCATTGTGGAGGGTTCCCCAGGTAACTGATTAGTGAGGCATTTTCTGGTGAGTTCTGGCGTCTTTTAAAAATGCGATTGTAAAGAAGGTGATCTCGTTAAAGTAATAGGTAGAATTACTAAATAAAACAGGTAATGACTCTGCCATAGTGAAGAATTTAGTATGACAGAGTGAAAGATAGTAACTCCAAGGAAGGTACTGGAAAAAAAATAATTAGTTATTTAGAGAAAATATAATTACTCTGGGTCCTCACCTCCCCACATGCATCAAAATAAATCTCCCCGCCGCCGGAAGTGAAATTTTAAACAGTGCTCATAGAAGAAAAAACTGGAGTGTTAAATCTGGCAAATCTTTGGGGAACGGCTTGGTATTTTACACTCTAGAGGAGAGGAAGACACACAACGGAGAAACGGGCAGATTTGAATACATAGCAGTTAAAATGCTCTCTACAAAAGAGCAGCCTCGATTAAAAAAGCAAACATGTTCGGTTATTTTCAGTAAATAATTTCCCAAGGGTTAGGAGCTACATAATACAAAAGGCTCAAGCATTAATAAGCAAAATAATGGCGAGTCTCCAGTGGAAAAACAGACAAGGACATGAATAGAGGGTTTACAAAAGTGGAAGAACATGTATTTATCCAACATTTTGAAATAGTCAACTTGAAAAATAACACAAACCAATATACCTAATATCGTGAGAAATGGTTTCCTGCCTTAAACTTGGAAAACTCAAAACTGTGTTGGCTTTGGGAGGTGACCGCACCGTGCACCGGCAGATGATGTATTACAGAATTGTACACTTGAACTTATATAACGGTGACCAACGTCGCCCCAGTAAATTCAGTAAGATTTAAAGACTCAAAATCCCCATATTTATAGGCATGCCTACGGTATAAGCAGGCATCTCTTGCTCCCCGTCCTGCCAGCCCACAGGTGGAGACACGAGCCCCGTCTGTCCTGTGTCACTGTAGTCAGGCCGAGTATGTGAACACCTACAAAGACCTTTGTTGTATCCACCTTTTTTTCAGTTGAAACAAACGTTCACAGTGGCTTTATCTGTAATTGTCAAAACTGAGAACAACCCAATGTCCACCACCAGCTGAACGGTCAAACCAACCGCAGCGGAGCCACACAATGTAATTCTACTCATCAATAAAAAATAGGTCACTGGTATGTGCTGGGATGTGTATGTACCTCAAATTAACTATGCTGGTTCAAAGAAACCAGACACACATACCCCAAAAAAGAATGCACTCTGTACGATCCCATTCCTGTTAAATGTTAAGAAAAGAAAGCTAGTGTTTGGTCACAGAAAGCAGATCAGTCCTTCTCTGGTGACAGAAGCTGGGGATAAGAATTGGAGATGGGAATTAAAAAGAAGCACATGGAAGCTTCTGGGGGTTAGGGGTATGTTCACTGTCATGGTCACGGTGTCAGTGTTACAGGTGTGCACGCATGCCGAGACACACCAAATGCCACCGGTTAAATACATGTGGTTTGTCACAGGCCACCTAGAGCTCAGTAGAGCTCTTTAATACAGACTGCCTTGGGAGCAGAGGTAGGGATGGGGAGCATGGGTTTAGTAATACATATTTAGTAGGCTTGGGGGGTTTTGTTATTGGTGGCGGTGTTTCGGCAAAATTGCAGACAAGCTTATCTGCCCAAAGTGTAGAGAAACGGGGAAGTTTAGAAGCTGGAAGTGAGCTAAAGAAGGTCTACCGCAGTGGGAGAAGTAATCACCCAAAAACAAACATGGAAATGCTTGCTGACTGATGGACTCTTAATCATTAAGCAATATGGGTTCTTACTACAGCTTAAAACAAAACTTAATGCAATATCTTCTAAACATGCAGAAACCACACGCCGTAATTAGGTGGAGGACGGGCGCCCCTCATAGCTCACGGGGCACGGACAGGGGGCGAGCTTGTGTTGGGAAGGCTGGGCAGCCCGGGGGGCCCTTCCCAGGGCGCAGGTTTGTTCTCGAAGGGATGAACATCCACGCGCTTTCCATCGGCCAGGAGGCGTGGGCGCTGCCTCCCCTTTAACGCTGGGCGGCACCCTGCCAGGCTGCGAGTGCCCCTCCGACCTGGGAGGTCGTCGGTGAGGAACTGTCACGCCCTGCCTGCAGGTGGGCAATGGGGCTCACGTGGGCGAGAGGACAGAGTTCCCTCTGTGCTTGGTGCCCTTTAATGATGAAAGGGGATTACTCGCAGTCAGCGGGGAGCTCAGCGGTTTGTCAGTCCCGGGGGCAAGGGTGGACCTGCCCCTCCATCCACCTGGGTACACCCCATAGGTTCCCCTCAACTTGCTCACATGCCACTAACCCCGTGCCCAGCACAGCTCTGAGCCCACCCTTCTGCCAGAGCCACCTGGGATCCTGCAGCACAGATGGACTTGGAGAGCCACCTGGAAGTAAAATGTTTCCAAGTCCATAACATGCCCCGTGTCCCTATGCCTCAGGCGGAAGAAATGGCATCCTCCACACTGGACAAGCCTCTCGCTATCCTACCCTCATCCCTCACTTACTGCTAAACAACCCACAGATGTGCCGATCCAAAGATGACTTAAATGCTCTGATGTCCTTGGGGCAGCCATGGTGCCAGTTCCATTGAGGGGACTCATGTTGTGCGACATCTCTTCTTAGGACTTCATCTTCCTGGACAGAGTAGGGACAACACACCTGGTGTGTGTCCAGCCTTCTTCCAATGCCCCTCCAGGGGTCCACCCTCCCGGCCCCAGGCCTTGATGCGGGGGCCCCTCCAGGCTGTCAGCGCAACACCTGGTGTTTCACACTCTCCCTTTTCACACGCTCACGTGCTTGGGAGTCAAGTCTGACGCGGGGAAAGATGCTGCAGATGTGTCTGTGCGCGAAGGAGAAGCTGCCTCCTTTCTCTCGAATGGCAGAACAGGCTGTATTACCCCTCCGCCAGAAATCTCCCCTCGGTTCTTTTCTTTTTTAATTATACACCTTTTTTTCACTGTTATCTTTTGTTTATCGTAGTTTTCTCCATTACCATTTTGTCCCCTTATGACCCCCTCCCCCTACAATGACGACACTGTTGTCCATGTCCAGAGGTCCTTTTTCCGTTTTACTCCATCACTCCACCCTGTAACCACGACATCACCCCAGGTTCCCAACCACGCTCATCCATCTGCTCGCCCGACAGCCAGCCGGAAGCCCATGGACACTAGTCCCTAAGAGGTACCTGCAAAGTTCTTCCTGTTTTTTTGTTTGTTTGTTTTTAAAGGATCATGGGTCCTGGGTGTGAACGCTGTTGAATAGCCTAATTTTAGTGCCTAAGAGCCAGCCAACTGATGTTAACTGAGCTTCCCTTTACAGTGGGTCTTGTTCATTGTACAGTAATCGCTTTGGGCCCTGGTGCCCTGCATTCCAATACCAGGTAGGAAAAAATCTGCCTGTTTGTTTTCCATGAGATTTTTTACTTCTTCCTATCGAATCACATAACCCATTTTAAGGAGAGTAATAACTAAACATCCCTTAGAGTTGAACTGTTTACATTTTGCATACATCTGTCTTTAATCTCTTAAAAATCCTGCACCACTCCATTTTACAGATTAAAACCTGAGTTCCACGCAGACATTACTCATTGTGAAGTGTTTGTTAGGAATTATATTAGACACAGGGATATATAGATGGTTATTCAGTAGCAGTGTCAGGACTAAACTCTGACTATAATTAGTTAGCAGACATCATACCAGCAACCTATGCATACTTATAAATATATATGTATACCTATTCATGTATTATTAACCAACCATCATAGATCACTGTGCAAAGTTCGATCCATACTCTCTGCTTTGTATTTGTTATTCTTATTCTAGAATGACTTGCAGTCATCCTAAATAAAGCTCTCTCTATGCATTATTGGATTTACAATGAGGACATTTTTTTTAATGTTTCAGAAGTTCTCAATTTAATGTTACCTGGAAACTTTCCATGAACAGAACATTAATTTTGGGAGAACAACAGCGGGAAAGGAAGTGGGAAAAGATTGAGTGGCGCCACCATCAAATCCCCAAAGCTGAACTGTTGAGAAAGAATTAAGGTTTAAGAGCTATTGTAGCAGGAAGTCATCACACTATTTAGGAAATTGATCCCCCTGTACTCATCCTCACGACGGGCCTGACAGAGAAACCCGGAGGTGACTCAGCTCCCAGGAGAAGATACGTGCAGGGTGCCCTGAGTTGGCACAATGTCTGGACCTGGAATCAGGGACCACTGGGCAGGTGACTGGACTCCTCTAAACCTGTTACCCAACTTGCAAAACAAAGATAACTTTCAGCTAACTTTCAGGGCTATGGGGAGTCACGTGACAAACATAATACAACAGTGCCTTGCAGAAGTGTTCAGTAAATTCATTGTTCCTCTTGGTTCGGACACAGAATGGAAAGGCTACTGAAAGTATCGTATTGACTTGGCTTCAGTGATAACACATTCACTGACTTAGTAAATGCTAATTAAATGTTCCATGCGCTCTGTAGGGTGAATGTGAGGAATCTTTAAGCGACTCTTGCATTTTGATAATGGGGGAGAGAATAGGGTGAGAGGTGTGTATTGGTCTGCTAGAGCGTCCATGACAAAACCACTGCCATTTATGCTCAGTGAGACCTGAAAACTCGGCCAGCTACTCTGGGCCTTAGCTTCCCCTGCTGTCAACACTACATGGCATAAATTATTTCCCAAGTAGTAACTGCTCAATAACTATTAATTCTCTTCTGAACCATTCTTCTAAACAGCATAGCCGCCTTCTAAAATTACTGTTTCTATGTTGTATGCATTATATTTTACACATCACTTTCACACCATGTCATTTGATTTTATTCTTAAACTGGAATCAAGAAAAGCTGAGGTTCTTAATCACAATTAAGACGCCAGAGCATATTTTTTGGAGCTAAAATCTTGTTTTAAAAATAAGCTTTAGAAGCACAGTGGGGAACCTGTTCTCCTTGGTAACATGCTCAGACAATTAAGTTCACGAAAACTGGAGATATTAAGTGTATTATCCACAGCACATCGCCCCGATATTTTGGGCAAGTATGTGGTAGCAAGGGGCAAATGCATTAATTTAGAGGAAGTGTAGACTTCATCTTGGCTCCCAGGAGCAACAACTCAGGTTAGCTACAAATAAAAAAAAATTTCCAGCTTTTTTGAATTAGTTAATAATTCTCGGTGGGCACAAGCTTACTTAATGAAGCAACAGTCACCTTTATGACCAAGAGTACAATATTTACTAGAAAGACAAGGCACAAAAGGAACCCAAAGCAAATGGCATAATTGTTCAAATAGATTGTTTACTTTACTGATTATGCTATCCTTCTGAATTAGGTATTACTAGCATTTTCTAAATGGGTTCCCCAAGGAACCGAAAACTGAAGGTTCTTCTGCAGGTGTCCCTGGCTAACGGTGCGGGAGAGGGTTTGGAGGTGGGCACTCCCTCAGTGTATCTGCAGAGTCCAGCTTCTGGTCTTCACTACTGCCCCTCTAGATCAGCTGTCAGTGTTCAGTTAGAAAAGGGAGGTGTATCAGGGGTGTCCACCCCGCGGCCCACAGCCCGCACGCAGCCCAGGACAGCTGTGAATGCGGCCCGACACAGAATCATAAATTAACTTAAAACATCGTGAGATTTTTTTGTGATTAGGTGTTGCAACGTATTTAATGTGTGGCCCAAGACAACTCCTCTTCTTCCAGTGTGGCTTGGAGCCGCCAGAAGGTTGGAGCCCCCGGAGCACAACATCACTGTAGCAGTAATTAATTCCCTTGCAGACACTTCTCAGACGCTGAAGTTTCCCGTGCATTCGGCATCGACTGGGCCGAGCCACAGCATGTGCGCTTCAATTTCCCTTCCTCTCCCTCGGCAGAGCTCCCCTGCCTCGGCATCCTCACTGTCCATGTCAGCCCGAGTCTGATGCTTGCCTCCCGGTGCCCTCCTTCTCTTGTTGCATCACACCCTTGGCCTTCAAATCAAAGCCTCATGAGAGGGGGCCCTGTGGAGTCTGGTGAATCCTTTCAAACACCCCCACCCCGGGCGAGTCTTCGCAGAGTACAACTTCTGGCCCCTGCGTGGGACCACGGTATTAGCTTCAGCCAAAGGGGTTTAGGTAGATGTGATAGAAGCAGAGTTACACAAGGTGCGTGAACAACCAGGCATGGCCGTTCGGACTCATGGTCGTGGCCCCTGGACGCAGGTTGATGGAGGAAGACTGATAAGAGAAGCAGCAGTGAATCAGGTCAGTTGTCTCAGCCACAGGCTGTGGGGCTCAGAGGCCCTCCAGCCAACCCTGCATGTGTGGGTGAGCCCCATCAGCAGTGACAGGGTCCCCCAGCCAGCTAGCCTCAGACACGGGGGCAAGACACATCTGTAGCTGTGTGCCCCGAGGACAAGGGGTTGCTTGTTGCAGAGCATCACGATGGCAACAGAAAAGATGGACGGAAGAGGTCCACGCCAGCCGGCCCGAGTGCAGGGGGTGGATCGCCACGTGGTTGGCATCCAAGGAGCCACACCAGCATGGCCCGAGGGCATGCAAATGCCCTATTAGCCACACCCTGCTCCTCGATAAAGTGCCAGCCCCTAACTAAGTGTGTAGGCAGACCACATCCAGCATTCTGGGGGCCAGGTGGGAATACATAGGGCGGGGCAAAACTGGGCTTATAGTTGTTCATAAGGAAAAGAACACAATAATTAGTAAGCCACGATGCAAGGATAAACCCTCTGTTTCACATACTCATGGCTGTAAACCTACTTCTGCCCACCTCTGTATTTTGAGCACTTACTATGTGCCAAGCACTTTGGTGCCTTTGCCCATTTTTCTCAAAGCGAGTATATGAATTTAATATTTATATGTGATATTCATTCATAATATGTACTGATACATATGGAAGGAAATTCAATTGAACAGTAAAAAAGAAGGATATAGTGAAGAAAAGGAAATCACTCTCACTTAATTTATAAGGTTCTTTTCTTTTGAGACAATTAATGCAACTAATTTCTTGGGGATGGCTCCAGAGGGCAGCTCACAAAGCAATTAGCTTCTACTCTAAAGCCTTCTGCAGACACACCTGTGAGGACACAAAACCACAGAAGCCAGCCTGCAACGCCGGTCACCACCCTGTCTCTCCCACAGACCCAAACCCCAGGCCAGCGTGGTTATGTGACTGTCACCAGTGTCGCCCAACCAGTTCGCGGCAAGCTCCGCAGTCACTAAACCCGACGGCTAAAACACAGCCTCCACGGGAAACACTTGTCTGTATATTATCTCCCTCGTTTTCCTTTTGTCACAGGCAAATGTCATCTCGCATTAAAAAAATAAAGCCGCACTATTGGGAGCTCAAAGTACTAGTCTGCAATGCCTCTGGGAAGGGCCCCACGTGCCACCCAGGTAAGTCTGAAGGAACTGCTGTCACTGCTGGATTGGACGCATCCTTGCTGTGTCTGGAGAATCACTAGACATCCCCGCCACAGAGGGCAGCCTTACAGCCTCGCTTCTTTCACATGGAGGTACATGTGTACAGGGTCACGTATGCCCTGCCCCCACTCCCCTACATGCACCTTGTCAAACTGTTTGATCCACGTTTATAAAGCAGAATAAATCTAGCAGCACCCGAATGGAGTGACTTCAAAACAAGAGCATGGGCTTTGTCCTCGGGTGTCAAAGGCTTCTATCCAGGCTCAACTTCTCTCGCCCTCAGTCTCCTCATCGATAAAACAGGGAGCAGGAGCTCCACTTAGCAAATCTGTATGAGCCCTCAGAGTCCAGGGACACTGTCCTGGAGGAAAGGAGTGAGGGCAGCCTGTTCACTCAACAACTGTTCGTGAACTCAACAGCCGTGGCAAGTGCGGACACACCCGACGGCTGCTGGGCATGGTCGCTTTCCAACAGGCTCAGTCACAGCCCTTGCGTAGCCCCACCGTTGGCATTTAGAATGTAGGTGTCAAGGAAAGAAGTCAGTCCCTGCATGGAGAGCTGTGAGTCAATCCTTCTGGGAACTTCTCTGCTGTATGCACAGTCCATACGGGCTGAGCCAGGCATCAGGAGGCCTGGCCTTCACCTGGCTCTTCTCTGTCCAGGTGCCCTCAAAAGCCACCATTTCGCAGGGCTTAGGGTCCTGCCCTGGAGAACCAAGAGCCAAATGCTCAACACAACAACAAGCCTCAGGTGACAAATGACTCCTACTCTCCGACAGCACGTTCGCTCCCTTCACACCCCATAGCCCTCGCCAGCGCCCTCCCCGCCACCTGCTGCCACCACCTTGCTGCCCATGTCAATCCCACTTTTGGGAGAACAAGAACTGAGGACTCTTTAAAAAATAGCTTTTTAACATGTAGGTGTCCTTGGAGGTCCCCGAGGATATATTTCAAAATAGACACTGATAAATGACGGTAAGAACTGGTAGAGACTTTGTGCTCAGCGGGGGGATTGAATTTCTCTTGGTCCTCACACAGTCCCCAGCCCAGTGAGGGACAGAAGACAATCTCAGTCTTGGAAAGGAGGGTCCATTGAAATGTGCAGACACAGTATTTTGCTGTATACAGTGTGTACCCAGGTTTTTGTGCGTATCAACCACGGGATTACTATGCCCATTGTTGTACCCACAGTGTGCATTCATTACACCCATGCACAGTGCGCATGCTAATTTTTCCCTCAAAAATTTGGGCAAAAAGTGTGCATTGTACCCGGCAAAATACAGCAGTCTGTCCATCGCTCAGAAGACAGGTAAACAATTTAAGCCATTGCATGGTGATCTTCCTTTTTAAAAAATAATCCCCTATTACTGTGAGCACCCTTGGAAAATCCCGAAATGCCACCAGATATAGACAGATCATGACATGTTTCATTTTTCACAGGAATAGCGGGGGCCCACGGCTCCTCAGTTAGGAAGGCACAGCCCCTGGTTCTCTGAGTCCAGTGCACACCATCTCTAAGTGGCCTGCTGTCTCTATCAGCGTCCTTCTCCCAATAATCATGCATTATTTTTAATAATGAAATTCTATTTGCATTTGTGGAGTGGTGTCCCAAGGAGAGATTAGGGTCAGCTAGGTGACAAGCACAACACAGGAGAGCCGTACGTGGGAAAAGCACACGTCCCGAGTTCTGTCCGTGACGGAAATTCCCAAGCAGAGCCGCCCTGTGCTTGCAGGGATGTACAGCTGTTGGAACCTGGGGGAGCTCGCTCTCATTCCCCCACCAGGTTCTGAGGATGCCACTGTCTGCAGCTCCGTGCCGTCTGCACAGCTGAGGAGTCCCAGAGTGGGCAGAGGGCTGTCACCCAGGGCGGGTGTCCCAAGGTGGGAGCGGGGAATTAGGAACCTCACTGGCCATGGCACTTTCCAGGGAATGAAACACTTGGGCCAGTCTGTGTCCCGGCAAGTTCTGAAATCTCCACCTCATTCTAATCAGGGCAGATGACGTGCTCAATCTGGAGAAAACGTAGGACAACTCTTCTGCCTTTTTTCGGGAGGGACAGGTAGAGGGGGAATTCATTTGCCTTTTCTTTGGGGAGGTCCCCGATGCAGGCGACACTGTCTAACTCCAGCTCCTGTGCTCCCTCTCAGCTCTCAGGCCTAACAGGGAAACTCCATTTGTCGCGTTCTTCTTTGACACAGCCAAGCAAACTGCCCATCACTGTGGGCAGAATGCAACACTGAACCACGAAATAAATGAAATAAACTGTGACTCTCTGACAAGAAACAGCACAAGCAGTTAAAAACCCGGACGGGAGGTTCCTGCTAGTGAGAGAGTTTGGGAGCCATCGTCTCAGAGCGGGCTGTGTTGTAACATTTAATTCTGAAGCTGACTTCTGTCGTTTCTGTTGAAATGCAAGGGCGGGGGTGGAGAGGAGGGAGTTCTGAACACATCGTCTGTGGAAAGGCCAGCTCGCTTGCTCGTTCCCCTGCCATGTGGAGAAGCTATTGCAGGCGCTTCTGTGAGACATTTATAAATTCTTCAATCATCTTTTGAAAATTTCCAAAATGTGCCTCAATTAAACTGTCAGGAGGCAAGACGCATCTGACAAATGTCTCCTGGTGGATGATCCTTTGACATCCCAGCCTCTGGCCTCGGGAAGCGGAAGTAAGGGACGCTGGAGGGGACCCTGAGCTTGACATCAGATTCTGTCGTCAGAAGAGGAGGATTCTCAGCCGAAAGCTTCACTCTTCAGCTCATCTCAGGTGACGCCCAGCGAGCAGCCGCTGCGTCCCCAGCAGGCTCCTTGCTGAAGCCGCTGCAGAACCGAAGGGCTCCCACCCGCCCTTCCTCCAGCTACCACACTCACCTGTGACCAGGGAAACGCACCTGAAGGGAAGGACGGCCACTGCCTTGGAGCACCTCTGTGAGGATTTAGTGAGGCCACTTGCATGGTGCCCTCGGAGTGGTCGGTGCCCCACTGATCCCTGGGCTCGGGGAGACGGCGCGGCCCGCAGTTTGCTCCCGCTGGTCTCGGTTCCTCCGGGGCCGAGCTGCGAGGCGGGCGGCAGTCTGCCCGGCAGCGGCTGAGCGTCTGGCTAACTGCAGACCCCTGTGTCTCTCCAAGCTGTGTCCCGACGTCTAGACTCGCTGCAGGTCATAGGCGATCTCATTTCAAACACCAATACAGATGTGTCATTAATAAATTTAACTCTCTATCTTGTCAGACTCCTTGAGTCAGTCAACAACTGGTAAAGCCTTCTGGGACGGAGGGAGGCTGGATGGCTGAAGTCACCAAACCTGGAACTCATACATCAGAACTTGGGGGGAGGTAAGACATCTAACCTGCCCACAGGGACCCACGCAGGTCCTCAGAGCCCCGTGGCTTCACCCCTGCAGAAGTCAGTAAGCCAGTCTTCCTTAAACAGCTCCCCTCTCCATTCTTTCCACCATGAAATATGTTGTTTCATCATTTACTTTGCCCCAATCAAGAAGCTACTGCAACAGATACAGAGAGGAGTATGATATGGTCACTGTTGCTAGGAAGCAGGCTGCCAGCGAGGGAGGCAGCACTGTAAGCCGTTAATACACTGCAGTCCACGTTAGCAATTGCAAGTGCAACGTGAAATGTCCTAGATCTGACCCCTTACCGAATCGGCCTGGGTACAAAAGGACTAGGCATGGCTTCTGCTCATGCCTCAGCAGCAGGTGTCAGTCCACTGCCAGCCCGTGAAATTATTCAAAGAAGCCCTGCACATCCCTGCACGCGAAGAAGGGGACACCTCACCCTCTTAATACTACCAGGCCAGCTCCTGTAGCCACTGGTTATTTGCTTTGTCCTCAAAGGTAATTTTCATGGCACACGGTGTGCCCCACACGGTACACGATGCCCTCCTCCCCCGGGCTGTGAGCACATGTGATTAATAAACTGCTTTTGATCGCATCTGGCCAGTGACAGGTGGCAGGTGTTTGGCCATCCCCAGCCCCTCCCCACAGTGGGAGGGCACAGAAAGCACCCACATCCCGTGTCCTGATGGTTTTATTTGCTGGCACTTCGTATCATTCCCTGACTCCAAAAATAATTAAAATTTTAAAACCTGAATTCATGCTCAACCAAAAAAGAAACAATAATGTGGGGGCAGCGAGACAGACTGGGAAGCAGACGCTTGGGCCGCAGAAGCGGGTGCACATCGAGTCCTTGTCACAGCCGAGCCTGTTCGCCCAAGTGCATCCAAACAAACGTGGCGCAAATAGCAAATAATTTAGTATGTTGTCAACAAAAGCTCCTTTTCCTATTTAAAAAAGTACTTTTAAAAGATTCTCAAATGCTTGGGATGTAAGAGAATGTTTAAAATGCCATGCCGAACCCTGGCTCCAATCCTACTCCTGGCTGCTCTCAGGGGACCGCGGCCTCTCCAGGCCGGGGGTCTTCTTCCCCGGACATGAAGTGGTGGCTGGCACGTCCCTGTCAGTGTAACACGCTGCCGGGCACTGGCGTCTGGTCCAGCTGAAAGCTCATCTGAATTTTCCGAGTGCAGTGAGACACTGACTCCTGTAAGGCTGTGTCAGGGAGGGACAGGGGACTAAGGGTGCCCGTCCTGAACCCCCCGTCCTTCCCGCAGGTCTTCTCTGGCTGGGCGCATCCAGGGCATGTCCGACCGGTCAACAAGTATGAAAGCTAAGAGTAAAGTGAGGATCCGACGGCGAGGGGCAAACCCAGCTCTGACTCTGCCACCGTCCGCTGTCCTTCTCTCTGGCAGGGTCCCTCTGTGCCCACTCTCATGTTCTGCTGACCCTTGGACAAATGTTCCTTCCCGTTGTCCTCAGAACCAGGGGGTGCCACACCTCTAACACAGTTTGCATTGAGCAACCTTGCCAGTGTCACCAGCGTGGTTACTTTCTCACCTTCTGGCACAGTTACAAGGTTATGTTGCTTTCCTGTGTATTTTCGAAGGAGGTCCCAATCTCCATCCTGCCATGGGTGGGAACGTGCACGCTCTCCCCAGGCCTCCCCCTCGGGCCCAGGATCCGCAGCTGCCTTCTCAACTCAAAGCAGTCACCTCTCCATACAATGGACTCAAAACACAACAAAAACACCGTCATCCGGTCAACCCACAGAACAACCCCATTTATGGTCTCCATGAACTGCCCCAGGCCATGCTCAGAAACACGTGCTTCTGACACTTCAGGCGGAGACCATCTGCCCTCTGTGAGGGGCTGTCCTGCCCTGTGAGTTCGGCCATCTTTATGGGGCGTGAGGGATGGAGGACTGCCCCCCCATTGGTGCTGCCCTTCCTGCTCTTGCTGTTAAAGATTATCCCGCATCAGAAGAAGGAGAAAAACTGGACCTCTGGGGACATAGGGCCTTCCCGGTTGATGCCCCTGAAACCTTGCTTTGTCCACCCCAAATCCAGACACGGCCCACCGCACCTGGTGCGGCGCTCACACCTGGACTTGGGTGTCTGGATGAGAATGCGTGTTCCTCCAAAGGACCATCAGGACTCCTCCCCTCCCGTGGGGAAACATACACAAACAGATCACCCCAGGAGCCTGGACGTGGACAGCGGTTGGGCCTGACGCGAGAGCCCTGCTGTCGAAAACAAGGGGTGCTTCGTTCGGCTCCATATTCATGAGATAACACTCATTCTTCAGCGTTCTGCCCATGCCCCGACTCTCGGTGACCCCAGCTCAAACTTCTGCAGACCACAGCGGAGCACACATGGCACAACCAACCCGAATCCCCGAGACTCCCCCCCGGAGGCAGAAGACGATCTTCTAGTGAAGCCAGCGGCCTCCGTGAGGACAGGCCAATGGCAACCTCGCAACGTCCAGTCCCCTGAACGTCTTTGGCTCAGTCCAACCAGAACCACCCCCATCCTACCCTCCCGTCATTTTAGAAGGGAAAGCTGTAGAAAAATCTGATTTACTTCACTGAAATTTGCTGGGACCTTTCAATCCATAAAATAAAACACAATGTTCTTCTAAACCTGTTTCATGGACAGTCAATGCAGTCTACTAAAAGATCTGCGTTGTCTCTGTTTTGGGGCTCCAATTAGATTATAACCACTGCTCAACCTTTCCTTTCCAGCCTCTTCTCTCTGGAACCTACTTTATTAACTGCATTAGCCTGGCTAACCTTTGGTAAATATTGATTGAATCAAATTAAATTGAAAGGCAGTCTGTTTCTGAGCGTGAGTCCAGAATTAAAAACACAGACTACGTGGCAAACCTGAGCGAGGGTGTCTCTGCCGCCGCGGCTTGAGAGCAGTGAATTCTCTCCCTCAGGGGTTCAGCTATTGAACAGGTCCACTCGTCCAGTGCCGGGGTGGGGGGTGGGGGGGGGGGTGAGACACGAGAGCTCACCTAATGGCTGAGCTCCACAGTGGTGTGAGCTCAGGCCTGGAGCCAGCTGTCATTGTTAACTCCGTCCCATCAGAGCTGGGACGTGACGGTGACGGGCAGCTGGGCATCTCCCCGTGGGCAGGCTATGGCCAGCTCTGTCAGTATGTCCAAGGCTTCGCCTGCTCTCTGTCCCCCAAATCCACACCCTTCTCCTTTTCCCTACACTGTTCACTCTTGGCTGACACTCGCTCTAAGCCATTCCTAATCCTCACCCATTCTACTCCCACCTTAAATCCCAATGATTAAAAACAGGTAAGCGGCACTCTGGCTGGGTGGCTCAGTGGGTCAGAGCATTGTGCCATGCACCGGAGGGCTGTGGGTTCAACCCCAAGTCAGGGCACACACCTAGGCTGCGGGTTCGTTGTCCAGTGGGCCACATATGGAAGGCAACCGATTGACGTTCCTCCCTCACCTCCCCCTCTCCCTCGCCCTCGCCCTCTCCCTCTCTCTCTCTCAAATCCATGCACATATCCTTGGGATTAAGAAAACAAACTGGTAAGTGGCTTCCCGTGGTCAACAAGATAGCAGTATCATGACTTACAGATCCCTGTAACCAGGGATAAGCCAACCTTCTCACTGTCACCTCCATCCCCTTGCTCCATAGAAGTCACACCCAACCACGGGACAGTCCTAAATGCCCTGGGTCCCTTGCGCCCTTTGCATTTGTGCGTCTGATTTCTTGAGTGACACACCTGCACAGCGAGCACCTCCCGGCCCAACCTCTGCTCGCCTTCCACAACGGCCCCAGGGCTGCCTTGGGGAGACGCCTGTCTTAGGCGCCCCAGGCCCCATCTAGATCCCTCCGCCGTCGTGCTTACTGCTCGGCGCTTCCCATGCGTGCAGCGCGCGCCGCTCTCCTCTGCACCCTCAGCGTGCAGCGAGCTTGCCCAGGGCATCTTAGATTCCCTCCGTGTCTTGCATCTTGTCTCCCCAGCTTCCACCGTGTGGCGGCTACGGTTTGAATCACACACGCCCCACCACCGGCCCTCGTTCTCCTAATCCTGCTCTCTGTCACCTATCCAGGGGGGCGGCACCGAACCTCTCTGAATTCCACTTTCCTCATCTCTGAAATAAATGTACTAATGTTACGGAAAAATGAAGCGACCAGACACTGAGGGGTTAGGAGCACGATCTCTATTTACATGCACGGGCCCAGAGGAGACAAACTCCAAATTCTGAGCCCAGAACAATAGCCCCGCATTCCTTTTATGCTGGGCCAAGTGGGGGAAGGGTCTTGGGAGGTATAGATTTGGCGCCGAAGGGGCTTACAGAGGTGGGAGATAAGCATTTACAGCATTTGTCAGGGCAAATGGTGTCTCAACATCTACAGCATTAGAGCAAATAGCATTTCATCTCTGGTATCAGCCTTGATTTCCTCCACACTAATGCCCTCCAAATTTTACAGTGAAAACACAAGGTAAATAACTTCAATAAAATGTCTACCATGGGGTCTTGTGATTGTAAATGCTTAATATTTCATTACTTTTCTTAACAAATAGTTATGCATACACGCTGGGCCAAGCGATGTGAAATAGGAAGGAAAACCTGCCCCAGGCCTGGGCCTCACTGGGCTAGTAGACCTTCTGGAAGAGACAGACGGTGGCTAAGGGCTACAACTGTACCCTCACAGACAGCGGGAGAAGACAAGCCATCTCAGAAGGAATGACCATGAAAGGGCTGACCTAGACCGAGCCTCGGGTTGGAGGAGGAGTCCCCAAGGCAGCTGACGGCAGAAGGATAAATCGAAGTTCCCCGAGCACAGCTGGAAGAAATAGAACATTCTCCCTCTTTCCTTCCTGATCCGATTTCCACTGCTTATGAAGCCACGGACGTGCACACACCACCTGCCCGCGCACAGGCCGGGTCTCAAGGAGAGCTCCGCCCCGCACAGCTCTGCGACGATGGAAAGGCTCTGTAGCTGCACTGCCCGCAACAGAACCCTCTAGCTCTTCGTGACTCTGGAGCCGCTGAGAGGTGACTGGTGAGACTAAGAAATGGAAACTTAAGCTTAAATAGCCGCGTGTAGCCGGGACCACCATCTTGGGTGATGGAGCTCTAGGCCGTGTTTCCATGTTTAATCTCGGGGTTGGCTTGATCCACAGTCACCAACGCACACTAACTCAGGTCAGTGTCGGGGAATGGGCTGGGGGGCATCGTGGGGCCCTCTGTTCAGAGTGACTCACACCCATCATGACTGATTCACTCATGTCGAACAAGCTGCCATGCCAACCACGGGTCCATCCCCGGGGCACCTCACCGGGACCCGCGCACGTTTCACCGTGGTTTTCATTACATGAGCATTAATGAGTAACTCGTGCGTCACGTTCCCTCCTAAGTCAGTATGCACAGAAACTCACTCAGTTAACATTTGCTGACTCTTTTTTATTCTAAGACAAACAGTGAGGACGAAAACCAAAAAGTGCAACGTCTGGTCTGCAAACACCGCTCACATCACGAGGGGGAACAAAGCTGAGCCGCGGTCCCAGAGCTGGGGCAGGTGCGGCTAAGAGGACTCTGGGGGCGGGGGGTGACCACATGCCATGAGTTATGCTGGGGCGGGGGGCAAAGATCGCTGTCTCTTTCCTGGCCACCCCTGTGGGTGACCCTACGGCCAGTGTCCTACACCTGTTCTCAGAGTTCTCCTGTGAGGCCAGGTTCTATGTCCCTACTTGGAACACAGGTAAGGTGACTGGACGTCCGGGATGTTTCTTCAAATATGAAGCCAGCTTAATGGACGAAACTATTTAAGGTGTGTGGAGAGGAACGAAGGAGCCTGGGTCCCTGACGACACTGAGCCACTAAGCCGGCCCCAGACTTGGTGCGCTGGGTGGTTTGTCGCGCGTGGGAACAGTCACACTCCCTCTTGTCGGAGCTGCTATCTTCTCCCCCGTGTCCGGCAGCCAGTGGTGAACTGCCGCGGACATGCATCTCCATTCTGAGATCCTCCCTCAGTCAGGAACTTTCGGAGTCATGGACGTGCGCATTCAAGTCCTCATCAATAGTGAATACGCCCACACACACAAAACAGGGACTGTCACTTTCTTCCGGAAGACGTGCCTCTCCTGCCGTCTTCCCCATCTGGGCAGAAGTTGTCATCCGTCCCCCTGCTCAAGACACCTGCTTAGGGTTTTCCTAGACTCTTCCTTATACCTCCTACTCTTCGTGCTAGTTCCACCTGCGAGTCCCCGACACTTCGTTCCTTGTCCAAAGCTCATCCTACAGCCATTGTTTTCTTTGTCATCACTTGTACATTCTAGTCCAAGCCACTGTTCTCTTTTCTTGACTACTGTTTCCACTACTACTTGCTGACAACCCAATCTCCATGCCACAGCCAGGGTGACAATAACGGATGTGTGTGTATTTGTACAGCCTCCCTGCTTACCAGCCTTCGCGGCCTTTCCACTGTAGCCAGCAGTGCCCAGCCCTCCCTGGCCAGGCCGCCCTCCACCGGCCCCAGCGCCATGGGCTTGTTGTGTGACACCCAGCGTAGGTCCGTTTGTCCCAGCCGTTCCCTGTGCAGGGACGTTTCTCCCTTGGTCTTGGTGTGTTCAGCTCCTACTTACGAACCAGAACTAAGCTGAAAAGTCATCTTGTCCGTGAGGTTCCCCCGGCCTCTTCACTAAAATAGCCACCAGTTACTACTATCTGTCACATCACCCTGCGTGCAATTTCTGCCCAACGTTCGTGACCGTGTATCTAGTTGCTGTTTTTGTATCTTCACTTTAGCTCATTTCCTGCCTTTATTTCTCCATCAAATGTAGGCTCCATCATGGCAGGGACTGGGCCCCCCACCTGTGTGTGCATCCCTACCCCCTGGACCAGGGCATCACACCAACAGACTGGCGTAAAGGGAAGAGAATGGCCTTCCCGAGTCCTCAGCCCTTCTGGCTCTGAAACACCTCCCTGTGTCAGCACTCAGAGCGGGGGTCTCTCCAGTTCCTTCTCCTGGCTAGAGTTTGGGTTTCTCTAGGACGGCACAATGCGCTGGGCTTACCTGAACCCTGAGAGCACCCCACTGTTTCAGATCCCGGACACACGAGCTGGCCCCGCAGAGCTCGCCACTGCCCAATTCAGACGCACCTGGTTCCCTCCTCCCCTCGGGCCTTCACAGGCTCCTCCCCATGCCGGGACCCCCTCCTCCCGACCCCAGGGGAGGCCCTCCTACTTGTCCTTCAACACCCACTTCGAACATCAGCTAGTCCTCCCCTCACACCCCAGCAGATGATCGCAGGCTCCGTAAGTGCCGAGGACCTGTCTCCGATGTGGTAAGAGTGAGATGTGACCACAAAATGACTGTCAGAGGGACGCAGTGTGCCGGCTTTGAAGATGGAGAGAGGGGACATGAAAAAGGAATGCCAGTGGCCCCAAGAGCCCCCCAAAGGTAAAGAGCCTCCCAGAAGGGACCCAGTCTTGGTGACGCCACATCCCAGGGAGAAAGGCCCAGGTCAGGCTTCTGAACAGCTGTGGGATGACAGAGCATGTCATTCCGACTCGCGAAGCTTGTGGCTATTGGTCGCGGCAGGAAATATAAAGCTAACACGGAAGGGTGACGGGGAGTCCGAGAGGCCCTCCTTGGCATTAGAAGGGCAGGCAGCCCGACGGTGGTGTCCGGGCTGTCGGACAGAGGACAGGCCGCGGGTCCTCCTCTGCCTCTGGTGCCCACGCTCGGGCTACGAGCCGCCTCACTACGTCCAGACGCTCCTGTTCGGGTACCGGGCTGGGTGCGGGCAGGCTGTCTGAGGACGCAGCCTCTCTGTCCCCACTGCCCAGTCTGTGCCCACGGGAAAAGCAGGGAAATGGTTTTCGGTGAATGGAAGCTATTTGTGCGCTACAGCTGGCCTGTCATAAGAGGAGCAGAGAACACTTACGCGGATCTTTGTCCAATGATTCCTGAAACTTCAGTCTATTTTGACTTTAAGAAACATCAAAGCAGAGCCCTATCCAGAAAATAGAGGGGCTTTCTCGCCAGCATAACTGGCGTCGGAAGTCAACAAATCGGAAGTCTGAGAGGGTACGTGACCTGCCTGGGGTCATCAAGGAAATCTGGCAGGAAAACGGACCAGAGACACGATGCCTTCACCCTTGAGCGTATGCATTTTACCAGCCTGCAGCGAAAGCCTAGAAAAATCCATTAAGAGGGCAGCAGGTGGACCAGCCTCTTTCCACAAGAGGCTGTTTGGAGCATCGACCGGTAATTCCCCCACGGTAGTCGGCGTCATAAAAGTCGCATGGGACAACTGCTGGCAGTGGCTTTGGGCAGGTGCACGGATGGCCAGTCTGAGGTGGGCGACCCCTACAGGCACGGGACTCTGCGCTATGGAGTGCACCGATCCTGGATGAGTTACCCATCCAAGCTCCTGCCACTGTTCTCTGAGGAGGGAGGTTACTGGAATGAAAAAGAACACAGGTGTGACACTGGGCAGGAGTGACATTTGCATCGTGACTTGCAAGCTTAGGAGAGGGTATCATAGGCGAGCCTTGGCCAGGAACTCAACCCCCGGCATCTTCGCTTGGCTCGTTATGAAGCAGGGGTCATAGCGCACACATTGCAAACTGATAGGGTGTGTTCATCCAGTGAACCATTGAGAAGATGACATAAAGGCATGGGAAGTCACACTGCCCCCGTTCCATGAAAAAGTTTCTCACCAGGTCCTTCATACACTCCCCTCTAACATCTGAAAAGGAAGCTTGACAAAACCCATGCCGTGTGAGCACGGCTTGTAGATGTGCTGTGTGGATGTCAAGGACCAGTTCCCGGGCCCCCGAAGAGATGGGCTCGCTGCCAGTTTTCACGGGGTCTCGGTCGGGCTCACCTTCCTTTCCTGGTCTGCTTTCACCCTGGCAAACTCTGAGAATGCTGGCTGGCGATGCAAGAGGCAGGGTAAGAAGAGGATCGTTGTGTGGCCACAGGGAAAGTACTTGCAATGATGGGGGAGAACGACTTGGACTCAGAAGTACCCACCCAAGCCCTGGGCCTCGGCTTAACATCCGGGGAGAACAGACACTTGAACGTGCTGAACTCAATTTTCTCATCTTTACAGCGAGAATTGCTTTTTCTTTTTCTAGTCCAAACAAGATGACACAAACCCTATTCGCCCGCTTCTTTCTGTGGATTACAAATACGAGCCTTCACGTAACTGAAGCAGCAGCCAAAGGAGGGTTGTGCCAGGTGTTTAGGGGGATAATGAACAAGCTTGGGGCCCGAGAAAAGCAATGAAATGAAAAGCTACTTCTTCGACTAATAAATAACATTGATGAATTTCTATCAAAACTAACAGAAAAAAGGCACCGATCACCCATGAAATGGGGTCTGTCATTTCGAACCCTGAGCCACCGAAAGGGCGATAAACCACTGGCGTGGCAGGTCAGATAGTGCCCTGCCCCCAACCAGGATATGTGTCCAAGTCCTGACCTCTGGCTTCTGCAAATGCAGCCTTACTTGAAAACATGGTCTCCAACAATATAATTAAGTTAAGCATCTCCAGATGAGATCCCCCTGGTGTCCTTAGGGTAAGAGAGAGGAGCGCGGCATTTGAGACACAGGGAAGCATGGGGCGAAGCCTTATGAAGGTACAGGCAGCGAATGGAGCCACACAGCTACATGCATTGCAGTGCCAACTTTGCCTGCGGCCACCAGAATCCAAGAGAAATGCACAGAAAAACAGTCCCCCAGAGACTCTAGAAAGAACCCACCCTGCCGACATCTTGATTTTGGACGTCTGTCCCCAGAACTATCAGAGAATCAACTTCTGTTGTTCTAGGTCAACGCACTTGCGCTAACTTGCTGTGTCATATCTAGGAGTCTAGTACAATGACGAACAAACGTATGTTCATAAATTTGACACTTAGAAGAAAACAGAATAATTCCTCATGAAGCACAAACAACCAAAATTCAAGCAAGATGAAACAGGTAACGATAATAACCCCATAAGCATTGAATTTTTGTTAATCTAACAATGTATAAAAAACAATCTTGCGTTTACATGGAACTCCCAGTTTCCTGTTCCACATGTAAGAAACCTGGAGGCCACAGCTGTGCCCCGAGACCAAACGGAAAGCTGAGCAGACTGAAAATCAACAGCTCTTCTTGGATCCTTGGGCGAGGGGAGAACACAGCACAAAACACCCCCCCGGAGCACGAGAGACAGGCAGGCGAGCACAGGAGCCACGGCTGCCAGGGCAGGGACTCCAGCAGGAACCACCCGGGCAGGGAAACCCGAACGGCAAATGGCAAGTGGCCGGAGGCTCGGGGGGGCCACGCCAAGAGTGAAAAGCTCCGAGAGGATCCTGTCATAGGGCGGGAGGGGAGGACAACACGTCGTGAGACTTACCTCCATCACTCTGGCTGGGTTCCCAAGGACTAAGTACCAGAGAGAAGTACCCTGCCTCCTCTTGGGGTGAATGGGGAGAAGAGCCATTCTGAAACCCTGCAGAGCGCTGAGGTCTCCAAACAGCCTGCGCTCAGGAGAAACTAATTAGCCGCAGCCCAGCTGCTGTGGGGGAAGGGAAACGCCCAGCCCCAGTCAGCTCTAGCCTTTCACGTAGGAAAAGGGAAGCACCTGGTTCCAGCCCACTCTAGACGCCCTGTCCCACCTAAGGGGCAGGGAAAAGGGATAACAAGAAACGCTGGTGAGGTCTGAGTCCAGAGTCACAGGCTCACTGGAGGACGAGACCTAATCATAGGACCGCAGAACGCTTCCCCGCCCCCACACCTCACCACCGCATTGCTAAAGGCCTCTTTACAGCAAATCCTCTCACCCGGCACAGCAGGTCCAGCTATATCACACAAAAAGTTACGAGGGATACTAAAAGGCAAAAACACAATATGAAGAGACAGAGCGAATATCTGAACCAGACGTGGGAGGAATGCAGGAATTATCAGGCCAGAAATTTAAGACAATTATAATAAATATGCTAAGGCCCTCACGGATGAAGTAGGCAGCAGACAAGAGCAGATGGGCGGTGTCAGCAGGGGCATGACGGAAAGTCTAGGAAAGAAACCAGAAGAGATGCCAGAGATAAAAGCACTGCAACAGCATCAAAGAGCGGCACTGACCGGCGTATTAGCCAGCTGGACGCCACCGAAGAACGACTCTCTGAGCTTGAGGACATCTCAACAGAAACCTCCAAAACCGAAAAGCAAAAGGAATAATAATGACTGAAAACAACAGAACAGTATATCCAAGGACTGTGGTACAACTGCAGGAGGTATAACATACGTATAATGGAAATATTAGAGGAAGAAAAAGGAACAGAATAAATACTTCAAACAGTAATGACTGAGAATTTTCCCAAATTAGTAATTAATATCAGACACAAAACTATAGATATAGGGAGCTCAGAGAACACTAAACAGTATAAATGCCAAACAAACACACAAACAATATCAACAATAAAAAACCTACACTTAGGCATATCATTTACAATTTCTAAAAAATATTTTTTAAGTGCTCACTTCAGCAGCACATATACTAAAAATATTTTTTTAAATCCTGAAAGAAGCCAGCTGGGGGAAACAAAAATACCTTTCTATAGAGAAACAAAAATAAGACTTACATCCAACTTCTCCTCAGATACTGTGTAAGCAAGAAAAGAGGGAGTGAAATATTTGAAGTGCTGAGAGAAAGAAACCATACCCTGCAAAATCATCCTTCAAAAGTGAAGGGAAAAAATAACAAGTTTCTCAAAGACAAATTGAGAGAATCTGTTTCTAGATGTGTCTTGCAAGAAATGTTAAAAGAAGTTCTTCACAGAAAAAAAAAAATACAGATCAGAATCTCGGATATAGAAACAAGAAGAATATCAAAGAAGGAAGAGTGAAGGTAAAATAATTTTTATTTTGGTTATACTTAGTTGGTCTAATGGACAAAAGAAGTTTTTTTCAAAATAACAACAGTGTATTTAGTTACATGTGTGTTCATAATGAAATGAATGACAGCAATCATACCAGGAGTGGGAGAGAGAAATCAGATCATTTTCTTATTATGAGGTACTCACACTACCATGAAGTGGTAAAGTGTTATTTGAAAGTGGGCTTGGATTAGCTGTAAATATATATATTGCAAACTCTAGGTCAAGAAGTAAACAAACGAACAAACAAACCAGCAAAAACCAATATAAGTGATATGCTAAGAAATGAGAGAAAACAGAATCATATAAAATGCTCAATCAAAACCACAAAAAGAAGAAAAAGTACAGAAGACAAAAACAGGAACAAAGAGCAAGGTCAACAAATAGAAACTGTAAAAATATTGATATTAATATTAATATTAATCCAACTATAACAGTAATCATTTTGAACATCAATGGTCTAAATACACCAATTAAAAGTCAAATATTGTCAGAGTGAATAAAAGATAAGACCAACTATATGTTGTCTATTTAAATGTAAAGATATATAGATTAAAAGTCAATGGTGAAAATACACCATGCTGACACTAATTCTAAAAAGCGGAGTAACTATTAAATTGAGACACAGCAGACTTCAAAGCAAAGGAAGTTACCAGGGATAATGAAAGGCATTATACAGTGATAAAGGGGCCAATTCTCCAAGAAGACACAGTAACCCTTAATACACATGCGCCTAATAACAAAGCACAAAACTACATAGGGCAGAAATTAGCAGAACTGCACAGAAAAATAAGGGAATCCACAATCATAGTTGGAGACTTCGACACCCCTCTCTCAGGCACAGGCAGATCCAACAGGCAGAAAATCAGTAAGGACATATCGTGTTTTGCCGCGTATAGTGAGCACTTTTTTGCCCAAATTTTTGAGGGAAAAATAAGGATGTGCATTATACATGGGTAGCACTAAGGCATGGGTGTGCGATATACAAAGCATAATGCAGTAGCTAAACTCAACAGCACCTTCAACCAACTGGATACAACTGGCACCCAGAGACCTTCTTCACCCAATTAATGGCAGAACATTCTTCTCAAGCTCACATTGAACAGTCACCATGACAGACCACATTCTGGGCCATAATCATACCTTAGCACTTTTAAGAGGTCAGAAATGATACAAATGACTGCTCTCAGAGTACTACGGAATTAAACTAAAAATTAATAATAAAGATAACTGGGAAGTCCCAAAATACCAAGGGATTCAATTCTTCTAAATAACACATGTCAAAGAAATGTTCTCAAGAAAAAAACTTAAGTATTTTTTTAAAGATTTTATTTATTTTATTTTTAGGCAGAGGGGAAGAGAAGGAGAAAGAGAGGGAGAGAAACATCAGTGTGTGGTTGCCTGTCACACGCCCCCCACTGGGGACCTGGCCCGCAATCCAGGCATGTGTCCTGCCTGGAGAATCGAACCGGCGATCCTTTGGTTCTCAGGCTGATGCTCAATCCGCTGAGCTATACCCGCCAAGACTAAATATTTTTAACTAAAAGAAAATAAAAGCACAACACCAAAATTTCTTGGGTGTAGCAAAAGCAATGTTTAGAGGGAAAATTATAGCACTGAATGTATACATCAGAGAAGATGACAAATCTAACATCAATAATCTAAGTTTCCACCTTAGAAAACTAGAAAAAGAAAAGCCAATGAAATCCAAAGTAATAAAATGATAATAAAAGAAATAATAAAGATTAGAGCAGAAATCAATAGAATTGAATATGGTAAATCAATTAAGACAGTTCACGAAACCAAAAGCTGGTTCTTTGAAAGGATCAATATAATTAATATATCTTTCGTCAAGCTAATTAATAAAAGAGAGAGAGAGAACACAAACTACTAATCTCAGAAGCGAAAGACGGGCACCGCTGCACAGCCCCCGGACATTAGAAGAGTAAGAGAGGAAAATGCGAGGAACGTTATAGCCACAAATTTGATAACCCGGGTAAAACGAGCCAATTCCTTGAAAGGCAAAAGCTGCTAAAGCTCACATAATAAGAGGTAACGTGAGGAGGTCTAGATTTATTAAAGAAATGAAATCAATAATAAATAAACTCCCAAAGCAGAAAGCACTAGGCCCAAATGCTTCACTGGTAAACTCCACCAAATATTTAAGGAAGAAATTACACCAAATCCCACCTTAACCAATTTTTTAAAATTTTTTAAATTAAATTTATTGGGGTGACCATGGCTGATAAGGTTACACAGGTCTCAAGTGTACAAGTCTGTGACACTGCACCTGTATAATAACGGCCGTATGGACAAACCCTCTGCTAACATCACACTCAACGATGAAAAGAAACTGAGGGCTTTTCCTCCAGGATCCAGAACAAGACCAGGTGCACACTCTCGCCAACCCTACTCAACACGGCACCGCCAGCCTGAGCCGGGGCCGCCTGGCGAGAGAAAGAAATAAAAGGCAACCAAACTGGGGATGAAGAAGTAAAATTAACCAATTTTTAATGCTACTTGGCCCAAAAGTTTCACGTTCTCCTCGCCGAGGCTGCGTTGTGAATGAGGTGGGCTTCATAATGCCTCCTACACCAGGAAGCCAGAATGAGACAGTGTGTAAGACACTGGGCAGATGTCGGTTCGTGGAGGGCGCCCAAAACGAGCGGCCAGTGTGCGCTATTCTGACCATCGGGGCTGAGCCCGGGGGTTGCCGGCCCATGATAATGAGTAATAAACGCCAATCAAATTTGAGTGCATGGGTGAAGGAATCTAGTCAGAAGAATTGAGTCTAGTTCAGTGGCTTACTGAGTCCTAGTTAAGTGGTACAAAATTATCTCACTGTATCAGAGTCCTTACTTATAAAGGCATGACAACAGTTTCTCCCTCACAGAGCTACTCTGGCAATCATGTATGCAGTTAAAAACTCTCTGTAGCTTTCTTTATATATCCCACATATGAGTGAAATCACAGGGTTTCTGACTTTTTCTGTCTGGCTTGTTTCGCTTAGCCTGTTTTTCTCAAGGTCCACCCACGTCGTCACGAACGGCAGTGTCCCACCTTTTCTATGTCTGAGCAGTAGTCCACTGTGTACATGGACCATAGCCTCTTTGTCCAATCATCCGTCAAAGGGTTCCTGGGCTGTCTTCATGGCTTGGCCACCATGAATACAGGGGTGCAAAGGCAACCAATGAACAAACAAGACAAACAAACAAACAAAAGCTCATAGACACAGACAAGAGCATGGTGGTTACCAGAGGGGAGGGGGCGGGGGCAGCAAAGGGTAAAGGGGGTCAGATCCATGGGGACAGAAGATGATCTGACTTTGGGTAGGGGGCACACAATGCAACATGAAGATCGTGTGTCATAGAAGTGGACCCTTAAACCTGTATAATCTTATTAACCAATATCACCCCACTGTATTTAATAAAAAGAAAACTGTAAATCTATGTAAGTGGACTCTCTACATATCAGTTAAGGATGACCCCTTGTCACTGCCAACATCCTTGTCTGCTGGCTTTCAGTCCAGGAGTATCCCTGTGGAACACGCATGTGTTGCCTCAGTGCATTTTCGATGTAACGTCCTCATGGTGTCCTTTCTAGCCATGTGTTCAGAGATAGTGTCCTGCCTTTCTGAGGGCTCTGCACTGTCAGGAGAGATGTGAGTGCAGGAGAACGTACATTTAGAGATAAGCACTTAGTATGTCATGATGTCATTAAATTCCCACAAAACCTCTGAAATTGGAATGATGGTTTGTGTTTTAAATATAAGAAATCTGGGGCTCCAAGAGTCTAATAGTTTCCCAAAGTCTCAAACTGATCAATGGCGGGTGGTACATCAGTATAAGGACAGCCACCTGCCACTTGATTACAATGTCCCTCTGAAACAGCCAATTAAAAAAAAAAGCTGAGTTAGGACTAAGAACCCAAGGCAATTTGTGTTGGACCAATTCCATCTTCCAGTATCAATATTCTTCCGTTCTGGGATGGAGATGGAGGATCCAGATCAAAGAATTAGGTTCCTCTAAAAAAAAAAAATGTAATTGGCAAACTCCGAGTCGCATCTAAGTAAATCCTTGGGGCATGTATACTGAGAATTATGCTCTCCCTGATTTTTTAGGGCCGCTACGCTAGAACATACTTGGTGCCCCAAGCAAAGTCTCTCTCCTTGGTATGCTGTGGAACTGGCATGAAATCGGGGCTTCTTTTTGTGTATCAAAAAGCAGACAGTGATGGAACCAAGAACCGGCTTGTCTTTTTCCCCATACACGATGGCCGTCCAGGCACTTTTAGTAAACAGAGTGCCCCCCTCTTTTTGCAGGGCAGCAGGGCCTGCCTTAGGGCCACCCCATCCTGCCACAGCATTCGACAGGGCCAGGCGGTCCTGGTGGCGGAGGCGTTCCCTTGACGCCCGCGGCACCATTACAACTCACGAGCCCAAGGGGCGCCGCGAGCCCCCCGGGGAAGTCCCTGGCAGACGCAGGCGCTGGGTTAAAGTCACGCTGCTTCCTTCCCATTAGCACGTAAGAGTGAGCAAACAAGTTTCCTCTGGGGTGGAAAATGATCTCCATGTTTGGGCCACACGCTCTCAAAGGTCTGTATTAATTACAGCATCTTACAGATATTTGTTACTGACACTGTGTGCACATGTGACCGCACACCGAGGCAGCGGGCACGGCGTGTGGGGAGCTACGCATGGCAGGCACCCGCTCGAACCAGCGGGTGTGGCAGCATGGATGCCACACACAGAAGGCTTGAGGACAAGGGACTTTCCTGAGGATAAGGGCAAGCACTACACCCTGTCAATCGACCTGATATATTAGGGCCCTAAAACACCCAGAAAAACCAGAATTTTTTCTAGTGTTCAGAAATCATTCACCAAAATAGACCATATTATGGGAGGGCTGGTGGGAGAGATAAACTGTATATTCTTTGGCCACACAGATTGAAACAAGAGTCTGATAACAGAAGGTATTTGGGAGGAAAAAACCCTCGAATATTTGGAAATTAAACAACACACTTATAAATAATTCAAGGATCAAATACAGAGTCAAGGATTTTAAATTGAATGGAATGGAAAATAGGACGTTGTAATCCACGTGGGACCACGGGGCTTAAAGAGATATTGAGAGCATCAAATGTTTATATTACAAAGGAAGAAAGCTCGCATGTCAGCAACCTAGGTTCGCAACTTAAGAAATGAGATTAAAAGCAAGTGAAACCAAAACAAGCAAAAGAAAGAAAAAATGAAAAGCAAAAAGCAATGCAATAGCAAAGAGGAAAAAACAGAAAATCAATGGAAAAATAGTTCTTTGAAAAGATCAATGAAAATGATAAACCACTAGCCAGGCTGAATAAAGACGAAGGAAAGAAAACACAAACTGCCGATATCGAAAGTGAAAGAGGGGGCTTTACCATGGAGCCTTAGACGCCGACAGAATAAGAAGAGATGGGAACAAAGCTATGCCCATACATTAAACAATCTCGGTGAAACAGACAATTTACTTAAAAGACATGAACACAAAAGCTCAATCAAAAAGAAATAAATTACCGAACAGCTCTTTATCTACTAAACTAATTGAGTTCATAGTTAAATGTGTCCATACAAAATGAAAGAAGAAATATTAAAAATCAATAACCTAAATATCTGTCTGCAGAATCTACTAAAAAAAAAAAAAAAGCAGGTTAAATCCAAAGAAAATGGGCAAAAGGGAAGATCAATATAAGAAAACAATTTAATAAAACAGAAAACAATAAAAGGTTTGTGTACGAATATTCAAGAACAACACGAAAATTCTAAAGACAAACAGGCTTATCCTTGGTCCTGAGTTGGTCATCGCTCCAAAGCTCCCAGTTTTCTAAGAGCCCCGGAGACGGTGGGGAAAAGTGAGCAGTGCTTCCTGGCGGCGAACCCTGAAGGATGGGGATGACGTGCTTAATAACTAAAAGTTGCAGTCGGGGGAATTCCCTCACAGGGCCTCTGGGTCCCATCACCCTGGTTTCACGACAAGAGTCTTGAGCCATTTTCAATCTGTGCCTCGTTAGAGAGCCCGCAGCCTGTGCATCCGGCGGACATATTCAGAAAACAAGCTGTGTCAACAGGGTCCCCTCCTCCCTCCCACCCCTCCCCACTCTGCCAGCATCTGTCCTGCAGATGCCAGGGGTGGCCAGAGACTGCTCTGGGAGGGCGGCACCCCACATCTGAGCCATCCCACAAAATTCCTTTCTCTCAATTTACTTGTGGGCAAAAGACATGGTAGGCGTTTGCCATGTCATCATGTCACACATGACTTGGCTCTCGTGGTGTCCCTCCCTTTCCCAGGCAGTCACCGGATCCCAGAGCTCCCAGGCTCCGTCGAGTCCGGTCGCGTTACTCTTGGCTAGAAGAGATGGAGAGAACCCAAGGACCACGCACACTGCCTGGGGACAGCCGCTGCACGCCTCAGTTTACCTTTTGGGAAAAGGGGGACAACAGGCATTGCTATCTGGCCAGTCCTGAGGAGCGAATGGAATCTAGGATCCTCATCAACTATGCATCTCTACTTCTTCATGGCGGGAGAAACTTCCTCCACCGAAACCCCACCCCCGTCCAGTCCCACCAGACTCCAGGAGACCTCCCAATGTAAACCCTCCAGTCTCCACCCTCCAGGTCTTCATGCAACAAACGACCCCTTCCAGATGTGCTCATAGGAATAAAACACAGCTTTCGAGGTCAAGTCCAGGTCTATCTTTTTATCCCAGAATTACCATTTCTTGGTAGAATTAACCTCATCTGAGTCCAGTGGTTCTCAACCTGGGCGCATCCCCCGCCGCTGCTCCCGGGGACATTTAGCGATGCCTGGCTGTCACGCCTGGGGCATATTATCTTGTGTGCAGAGACCAGTGCCTCTGTAAACACTGTGTAGTCAGTCCGCGCAGCAGAGAGCGACGGAGCCCAAAGTGTCAACAGTGCTGATGGAGAGAACCCTGTCAGAACCGGTGATCTGTGACTTAATCCGAGACCTCAGTGGGGCCTCCCCCGCACGGAGGGGCCTCCCTGGGCGTCTTCCTCGGCCACGAGTGGCATGTGCCCACAGGAAGGAAGTTCTAAGCGGGAGTAACAAAGTTTGGGTGGTAATGGAAGGCCGGCTGAGCTTGAGTCGCCTACTTTCCAGCTGGATTCATCTGCCCAGGTTATGAAGGACATGAATTCTACGTGGGCCACCAACAGAACGTAATGGGACGTTAAATGGGACCATTAGGTGGACTGGCATTTGCTGATATCACGGAGAAAAAAATCCCCCACAGAAAGTCCCGTCCATCACTCGCTGTATCAGCTAAGGGAACTTGAAAGCCACGAGGAATTCTGCACCATTTTAAAAAATGTACCTTTTAGCCCTGCAGACTGATGTTATATTTTGCCCTTTTGTGAAGAGAAAGCCCTCATGATGAGCGATTGCTTGGCTTTTAAAGACCTTTCAAAGTATCGTGACGAAGGTTAGGCTTTGAGAGTCCCATGAAAGTGCCTGCAAAGAGTTTCTGCTTTGCATTTCTCTCCTGGATTTGCGGTTTCACCTGTGAAATGGCACCCAAAGGCCATGAGGGACCAGGTTCCCGACACGAGGCCTGAACCTTGCGCATTCACCCTTACTTAGGGCCGAGGGGGTGGGCCTCAGTCAAGCGCCCCCTCCTCTGGCCCAGAACACCCCACCTTTCAGCAAATGGTATCACATTCCTAAGCAGAAGCACATATCCAGGAATTCTCATAAAATTTTGTACTTACTAATTTTTAAAATTGTATCTGGAAATGTGGCTGCAGCGGACCGTCTTTTTCTTACAACAACATAACAACAATTGGCCGGAGTGGCCCCTCTCCCAGACCCCTTCTCACCCTCCACGGTGAGGCTTTCTGGCGGGGGGGCGGGGGGGCGGTCCTGAGGACGCTGGCTGCCGCCTCACATCCTTATCCCCATCTTCGTCCAGTCTTCTCCAGTGGATGACGTGGGAGGGCTATGCGCCTGCCTTGAGTCCAGCTTCCCCAAGCCATACTCTTTTAAAGGTCTCTTAATCCCATTAAATCCCACCATGGTCCCCACTTGCAGACCCTTCCCATGTAGAAGGCTCTCCAGACACCAGCAGGTTATCACCTTAACCCAAAATGAATAGGGCCATCAGGGGGTTTGAATAGATTACTCATTTTCAGTTGTACTTTGCACCACTCTGGGGGGACATAATATGCTGTCTGATACTTGCACATCTTGGGGATCCCAAAGATTGTGGGACACACGACCTGCGAGTGACAGGCCTGTTCTGTTGCAGCACAGAGCCCAGCACAGTGCCTGATGATGCAAGTTCTGCAGAATAAATGGGTAATTGAATGCCCACTGTTTATTGAACATTTATTATTTACCAACTACTTCTCATATATTAGCTCAGTTAACCATGACCGAAATCTAGCAATGTGGGCGTCATCGTTCCCAACGGACACCCGAGAACAAGCATACAGCGGTTAAGCCCCCTGTGGGAGGCCTCACGGTTGGATTTTCAAAACTGCCTGGCTCCCCGGCACTGCAGAGGGATGGCAAAGCGAATGAACGCGTGCGCCGGGGACCGAGCGAGTGAGCGCATGAAGAGCCCGGCCGCCGCTGTGCGTCACCTCCGGGTCAGGTGCAGCGACTCTCAGCCAGGTTGCACCTCGGAGCGACGGCAGAGATTTTAAAACATGTCACGTGGGCGCCACCCCAGAGATTCTGATGGTATTGGGGTGAAGGGAGGGCACGGATTTTTAAAAAATCTCCTAGGTAATATTAATGTACACTCCAGCTGGATAACCGCTTGGTTAGAGGAAAGCCCATTTTTCACTGGGCCTAGTTGCTTGACGAAGGAGATGGGCTTACGCGGGAGGCCAAGAGTGTGTTCTTTTAACATTCCTGTCGGGTTATTCTTATCTTCTGGCGAGTCCGAGCACCACTGTATCACATTAGGTCTCACATTAGGCCTGGACTTGGGCAGGGCAAGAGGCCAGATTTCGCGAGAGGGTTGAGGCAGAGAAGAGTTTTGCGGCGCCACCTAGTGACGGACGCAGGGAGCCAGTCGGCTGGAGTAAAGATGCTCTCCTTACAGACGGGCCAATAACTCGGTACTCTTCAGACTGACCGTCTTTAAATGTGTGTTTAACATTTATTTAATGGGGTCTTGGGGTGATTGATTTGCTATTAATGTAAAATGTGGGCACAGCAATGTGTTTATTTGGTTTGCACATTTTATTGCTGTGACAGCGTTTTGTAAGAAGAAAAATCGTTTAATAGAGTGTTAGTTTGGGGGGTTTTTGTTTTGAATCACTTTAATTTTCAACTTCGGCAGGCATGACGTCAAGTTATATTAAACAATTTAGTCTGTGGCTGTTGAGAGTCCCTGCGAATCGCCGCTTACAGGCGCAAAAGCTGCCCTTCTGTTTGGGGACTGGGGGTGGGCGCTTGGAAGGACATATGAAAACAAGCGGTGAACTCTGCCCTCTAGTGGAGCAAATTTTAGTTGCACAAAGTCACAACAGGAATTTCAGAGGTGAGCCTCCTTCAGGGCCCTTCTTCGATGGGAAAATGAGGAAAGGAGTCAGTCTCCCCTCGGGGCGCTTTAAAGGGCTTACCTTGGGGGTGCTCTCTGTTCCGTCCTATCCTAAAGGCCTTGGACAGAGACGAACAAAACAGACAGGATCCTGGCTTTCGGAAACTGATATTCTAGTTGGGAGTCAGTGAACAAAACTAAAAAAAATAAAAATAAAAATAAAACCCATATTTAAAAAAGCAGCAAAGGACCAGAAAAGACATTTTTCCAAAGAAGATATACAAATGAAAAGGTGCTGGACATCACTAATCTTCAGGAAAATGCAAATCAAATGCTATCACCTCACCCCTGAGAGAACGGAATGGCCATGTGCACCCTGGGAAGAGAGAACCCCGAGTCAGTCTTTACCTGCTCAGACGGATTCCCCGTGGTCCAGCGAGGGCCCCACAGTTTATACGCAGGGGGACTCCGGCCGCCAGCCGCTGCGGCGCTTCCCCGGAGCTCGAGCCCTCAGACCGGCGGCCGGGCTTCCCGCGCTGGGCCCGCCGCCGCCCGACTTCGCCTTTCAACCAAGGACTGAGACCTGCCTCACCCAATCAGAACTGCTCCGCAACAACCAATCAGGAAGCTGTAATACCGACCAATCAGCACTGTGTGATTCAGACCAATCAGAACCGTGGGAATTGGGACTCCTCATTTACATAAAAGTACCTACTTAGGAAGCTGGGAGGAAACTTTCTGTAAAAGAAGTCCCCCCTTTGTCTTTATCTCCGAGGAGCACACTCTTGAGTTTTGTGTTTCGTTTCGTTTCGTTTTGTTTTGTTAGAGGCTGCTTCTCCCAGATTTGCAAACTGTTTGCCTCATAAAGCCTCTCCTTTTTTGTTCCAATGTCTTTTGGATTAATTTACAGCTATTATTAAAACAAACAAACAAACAAGAAATAACAAGTGTTGACTATCGCATGGAGAAAAGGGAGCCCTGTGCACTTTTGTTGGGATTGTAAACTGGTGCAGCTACTGTGGGGGGAAAAAAACAGTATAGAGGTTCCTCAAAAAATTAAAAATACCATATGATCCAGCAATGCCACTTCTGGGAATATAGCCAAAGGAAACAAAATTATTGCCTCGAAGAGATACCTTCACTCCCATTTCATTGCAGCATTATTCACGATAGCCAAGGTATGGACGTAACCCAAGCATCCCCCGGGGGATGAATGAATAAAGAAAATGTGATTTCATATATAGTGAGTGTCTTTCAATCTTTATGAAAAAGAAAATCCTGTCATTTGCCACATCATGGATGAACCTGAAGGACATTATGCTATTATGCTAAATTCTAAGTGCAATGCACCAGACAGAGAAAGACAAATATCTTATTATTGCATGTTATCACTTAATATGTGGGATCAAAAAGGAAGGAAGGAAGGAGCCAAGCTCAAAACCAGAAAGCAGAAATGTGGTGTCCAGTGGCCAGGGGTTAGGGGAAATGGGGGGGGTGGGTGGAGGCATGTACAGACTTACAGTCATAGGACAATAAGGTCTGGGCATCTGATGTGATCGTGTGGCTAAAGTTGGTACCACCATAGGATCATTGAAATTTGCTGAGCGAGTAGAACTGAAATGTTCTCACCAGTAAAAAAATATGCAAAGTAATATGATAATTAATCAGATGGGGGCCATGTTTTCACGGTGTATACGTATATCAAATCATCACATTGTACACTTGAAATACCTTAGGATTTTGTCAATTACACCCGAATAAATCAATGCTGGCAGAGAACCACGGGGGACAGGCTGACTTCGGGGTGCGATCAGGGAGGCTATCCTGAGCAGGTGAAGCTAAGCCACGAGGAGGAGCTTTATTCCACCTCAAGTGGAAAGCCATTTGGGGTGTCAAGGAGGGGGTGAGTTTTGTGCTGGTTTCGGCCTGTCGACACCCAGTGTCGTGGCTGTACGGGCCCTCGTGGTTCTTACGGTTGTAAGACGCACCTCCGCAACAGTCGCCAGGAAACTTGGGGGGTGGGGGGCGGCGGGTTATCGTTCACAGGTGCCTTGGGCCACATAGCAAAGTCTGGGTAGAGAGAGAAGCAAGGGGCTCGAAGCGCTGTTTTCCCTGGGGTTCGAGGGTGGTGGGTCTGGGACCTAGGTCTCACTCTTTTTGGGTGATGAAACCTAAGAGCAGGAATTTAAGGTGCAGAAGGAGAAAACAAGTTGCCCCAATGGCCAGTTATCGAAATCAACCAAGATCTCCAACACAAAGCAGCTGGGGGAGGAGGGGCAGTGAGAGCAGCCTGGTTCTTTCCCTGGGCCTGGTTGGCAACCGTGCGCATTCCAGACAGCGTCTTCGACGTGCGTGCCTCAGCCACCAGGGCTTAGCTCGGGCGCTCGCGTTATAAAAAAAAACCAAAAATACCCGGTGTCAAGATTGACGCCCCAGGGTGCCATGGTATACAGAAACTGGCTTCGCTTTGGGAGAACGGCTCCTAGGAGCTCAAAAGCACTGCGATGGGGGACAGTGGTGGGGACGATATTGAATCCAGCCTGGACACGTCCCTAGCCCCTCTGGGTTTGATTTCCTCCAACCGTGAGATGGGGGTAGCCACCCCCACTCTGCTGCAGTGTGACACCGCTCCAGGGCTCAGACGCAGCTGCCCAGTGTGAGACAGCTGTTAGGTCGGGGAGTCCCTGCTCTGGAGGAAAAAGAGCCTCAACCGCCCCTGGTGTCCCTTCGGTGGCTGTGTGACGTCTCCGAGTGGCAGGTTCTTGTAAAATGAGAGAATCTGAGTATTTCTTTTGCTCTGCAGACAGCGAGCGAGTTTGCGCCTTTGAAAGAAAGCGAGCCAGGACTGTCCTTCCTTCGGGGGTCGGCGCAGCCCCGTCTGAGAAGGCGACTTCGGAGCTGACGCCTGAATGGTACGCGGGCCTCCGCGGAGGAGAGCAGCCTTTGCCTGCATAACCCCTTTTGTTAGCCCTGGGGTCTGCTCGCCTCAGTCAGGGCTTGAGGACTGAATTGGAACACAGTCATACCTTGCTTTAATCCCGGCTAAAAATACTAAAAAAATCACGCTGCCTCTCCCTAATTCTACCTCCCCCCGTGTTTCTCTCTTGTTCTCAAAAACCAATTCCACATGTACTTTCTCCTGCGCAGACTCCAAGCCAACTTTCAGAGGCAGGACCTGAACCTTCCGGCGCCAGCAAGCATTTTGCTATCGGCCGGGCTTTGTGCGCCCTCTGCAGGCCACATGAATTTCTGCCATGGGCATAGCTCCAGCAGGGGAACCCAGGGAGGGGTGTCCCCACAGCTCGTTCCCTCAGCCAGTGGCTGCATTTATTGTGTGTCTCCCCCGCAGAAGGGACCCCTGTCCTTGAGCAGAGCTGTTCAAAACGTGCCAGGGAGAAAGCCTGCTGGGGCAGAAAGGCTGCCGGCTTAGGAATGCGTCGATATCCATTTAGAATGGGCTGTGAGCAGAATATTAACTCATTCATTCACACATTTTTATTTAAGTCCTACGTGTGTCAGGGCAAATGAAGTTCCCTGACCTGGCCCTCCCAGAGTCCAGTCTGAGTGCCCTCTCTGCTCTGCTCAGCCCCCCGGGATACCCCAGGCCCTTCCCACAGCGGGCAGCCCAGAAATAACTGCCATCCTCGGAACGTCCCCGGAGCAAATGCGGTCGCGATTCCTTCAGCCCCACCCGTGCTCCTCAGCAGTGTTTACTGTACATTTCATAAACACAGAGTCCTGGAAAAAAGAAAGTCAAAAGAGTTTTTATTAATGTTGTTGCTGTTTATCATTCATATATATCGCGAGCTACACAAAATGCCAACCAGAGAGCCGATGTAGAAAAATAGGAGAATTCTATTGGCACTAATGACTTGGCTATTACCATTGCCGTTGGGTTACAGACAGTTTGCAAGGGTGGGCAGGAGGCTGTAATCATTGCAGACAGACACGGTCACCGGAATGAAGACGCCTTGGGAATTCACAGTGGCATCAAGCTCTACATTCGGGTTCTTTTTCAGAGATAGGGACCATGCCGAAGACCCCGCCTCACTTTACTTTCTACAGTGTAGCAGGTCACATTTGAAAACTAAAGTAACCTAAAATAATCAAGGAAAACAACCCCCCCAAGTCCCGCAGCGTATGATCAATAAACACAGGCCACAGTGTAGTTCTCCTGCTCAAGCCCGAGTGTGGTGGTGCTAATGGACATGCTTGGCGTGCCTCGTTTCATAATCTGCTTTTGTCTATTAATTTGAAAAGAAGCAGAAAGATAAGTCGCAGAGCGTCCAAACACTTTGTACTACAGATAGGTGCTCTCTGCTCAGCAGGAGGTGCTGCTTGGCAGACAGGGCTGTAACATACACCACTCAGCGTCCCCTTTGGCAAGTTCCCTAATTTGACACTGACCCGGGATGGCAGCCCCAAGGAAGCTTTGACATCCTAGCTGAGTGGCATGGCTGTTATCAATGTGGCATTTCTGTAGGCAGTTTTCTGCTTCCACAGCCCGATGGGATATCCAACCCCAACACCAGGAGGGTGGCTTGTCAGAAAGGGTCCTGGGGTGATGACATTCTCAGTGTCTCCCACCTGTTCTCTTGCCCCATTATTCTATCTGTCTAGACAGTCTTCTATTTTTATGGGCTTCCGCCCCCACTAGGTTGTAAATCCCTAAAGGACAGGGTCCCATCTGACTCACTTCTGCAGCCACCAGTGCTTAGCACAAAACTATGCAGAGACTAAATAAATGCTGTTTACAAAGAAATGCCTTCAAGGGTAAGCTACAGGGAAACTGTGATGGTAAAAAATCACAAGACTCTCGTATTAAGTTCCGTACAGAGAAGACGTGACCTTGCTTCTGTCCCATACAGTAGGTGGGACAGAAGGAGGTGCTCTCTTTAAAGGAAATAACACAAAACCAGCAAAGACGGGTGCACAGGTTATTGGGCATACCTGAATTATTACTCACCTTCCGCAGAGCAAGAAATTAATGAAGCAGGGTATTTTGTCATAATAATTTAGCCTTTCCTGCCCAAGTGGTAAAAGACATTTCAGTTTGTTGCGGTAAAAAGAGGCTGAGTGACATTTACAGAATTCAAACTTCCAAACGCCTTAAATTAGATGTAATATTGTTCTCGCCATGTGTCTAGATTTAGCCTTTCCTCCACTCTCAACTTCACAATGGCTTACACTAGACCCTGAGCAGGAAAATGGTTTTATTACATAGATCATCCAATCACGCGCTGAAATGAGCTGGAAAGCTCTGGCTTGGAGGCTCCTGCAATCATAATAAAATGTTTTGACTGCTGGAAGCTTAACCCTCAAGTTTCAAAAAGGTGATCTTCCTCCAAGCCATCGGGGAGGAACCTCTTTGAGGCCATGTGAATTTTTAACTTACTATAAAGAAAATTTCCAATAGCTAACCTCTCGTTATAAGACGTTGCTATGGTACTTCCTAAAATTTTAGCATGCCTCCTCGCTGCGGGCACAGCCCCAGACACTCTGCCTCCCTTTCTCCTCCATGTGCCCCAAAGGCCTTTCGAAGTTGATCTTTTCAAATCTATTGTTCAGGCCAGGAAAACTGACGCAACCCCACGGGCTCGAAGGCAAGAGCTGGCGATGGAGCGGCTCTGCCCATTCCCGAAGCCCACCACTACGGCGTCTTGTCCCTTGAAACTACCCTCCTCTTCAAATCCTAGGCAAATTCAGAAGCTTAGAGGGTCAACGTGAGCCGAAGTCAAGGCTTTTATGCGAAAGAACCAGTTACTGTAGAGTGATTGGCTGAGGGGCCAGAGAAGAAACCATGAGCTTCCAAAGAGCTGACCGTCCTCAGCAAATCCTTACTGAACCCCAGTAGCAATATGTTGATAAATCAGACACGTTCCCGCTGTCCGGAAGACAGAGTCACACGAAGGAGACCTGCCAGGATGCAGATGAAGACACTGGGACGTGGAAGTAGAAGGTAGTGGGCCCCTCCCCCTCCCCCGGGGTCAGAGCTCTCCAGCTGTTTTCAACCTACCGCTGTGGCATTTCGTTTGCCCCAGTTAATCTCAACATTAGCAATTTTTATTTCTAAGTAGTTCTGAGAAACATCATAAATTATGAAAACGAAAAACAAAAATGATGCTGAGAATGAAGACATACTAGACCATTATCTTGGCAGGCATTTTGTTTATAATTTTTATCATCAATAATAGAAGGTCCCTGTTTCGCATCATATACATGATATATGTGATATATATGATATATTAGACATCTATGCTTCAATAGAAAGAGACATAAAAAACCCTTCTGAAAGGAGGCATTGTCACGTAACGCTCGGCACTCTCATGTACAATACAGAGATGTACTTTCTACATTACAGCAGACGTTCGGGGCCAGAGAGTGTCCACCAAGACAGCAGAGCGCTGCCCCCCGCCCCCGAAAAAAGAGGTGCACCACGCAGCTGGACGCTTATTGCCTTGAATTCTCACTGTGTCCAGACAGCATATTGAAGTTAAAAATGGCATCTGGTGTTTGGAAAAGACAACGGTCATCAGATTCATCCTGGCTCCAACACCGCCGGCTCCGTGGCCTTTCAAACGACCAGAGAATGACACACTTGGCTGATGAGCAGCGGAAACGCACAATGGAAAGCACGCATCAGAGGGGCAGGGCTCCTCACTGGGCCGAAAAGGAGCAGCGGCGACAAACATAGGGTCTCGCACTGAGCATGGTGCCTGTCCGTGCCAGGGCACACGACGGCCGGAGCTGCCCTGCAAGCACCCAGTCCCTCCTGGGTTAGACAGTGGATTGGCACAGGTAACAGAGTCTACGCCCATCGGGAACTTGGAAAAGTATCCAGTGGGAAGGTGACCCAAGGACTTACTGACCCTGCTACGTCTTAGGACCAGGACACAAGGAGAGTTTGAACAAGACCCACGGAGAAGTCTGCGTTTGGGGAATACACAGCTCCTGCCTGCCTCTGTCCCTTCTTAAGGACTCCACAGTCTAGCCTCCTGCCCAGTTGCCTCTCTGGGCACTTCCCAGCATCCGCACTGGTTTTCCCAACGCCACATTGTGAACGTGTGAAGAATCAGGATTCTCAGATGAGCCATGGTTTTACCACCATGACCTTGGTGACACAAGGTCGTGGTCCAGGTGCTGGGACCGGGAATCTGGTCCCAGACGAGTGTCCACATCTTATGAGGGAATTGTGTAGAAGCAGGAAAAGGGGTCTGCGATGACGACCTTGTCCGTGATTCCCATCTGCCCTCACAGCTCCAGAAGATGGGTCTCCCGCGTCGGTCCCCTACTCCTCAGGTTCATGTGACCCTCAGCACAATTCAGTACTTCTCTGGGCTGCCTTTAGCCCATGAGGGTCCTCAGTCTTTGGGACCATATTAAGTATCCTGGTAACTTTCAAAACTTCCCCTTCGGTCACTTAATAATTTAAGTTGCATCCTCCATCTAACTGTCGTTGTCCTTTCTGATCTCAGTTTTGTTCCTGCTCCCTTGGATTTTTTTTTTTTTAAATCAATGGTAACCTTTCCTAGCCCTTTATTTCCTAAGGCAAGAAGACATTTCTATTGAAAGATACCCAGCACCCTTCTGAGAGCTCCCCTGAGGCTTCGAGGCCAGTGTTCCACCTCCGTTTCGATGTTTTGTCCTTCCACGGACAGGAGGGGCGGCTGGCCCGGTAATGGTTTGAATTTTTTTTTTTTTTTTTTTTTTTTGCAATTGCATCGAATGCTAACATAGCATTTCTTTGGAAGTATACCAGCGGGAGCTTCACACACACGTGCATTAACCTCGTGGCCCCCTTCTGCTAGCTTTAGTCCAAGTTGATTTTCCCGATCACAGACAGAGATTTAAGCAATCACAAAAATAATTTATGGACCAGGGCTATGCATAGAAAAACGTCTGGAGAAGTGGGTGAGGTGACTAGGTCCCCATGTTCTATCCAGTCTCCTTCACAGCATCACCTCTAACGCCCTGATATCCCCAATCACCCCACCCACTGCTGTGACAGCATGAACTTGGAGTTTGGAAAGCATCCGTTTGCCCCTTGCTGAGAAAACATGAGGAGAGAATGACAGCGTGGCATCACATTTTTCTTGAACAAGTGACACACTGAGTCTGTTAAGGATTATATTTACACAAATATGTTCACTCTGCACAGAGGTTAACCTGAGTTCTGAAATGCTTGTGTGCACTTAATTGAATTGGAAATGATAAAGCTATGAACTAGTAACATACTGGACAAACCTAGTTAGGTTGGAGTGCTCTCTGTGAGCCACAGGGGGTTACAAAGGTGGGCTCCCCAACTCCAAGCACTGTTTCTTTATTTTCTCATAATTTCCCTAGAAATCATCTTGGATGAGACTCCAGGGGGCTATCAGTTCAGGTCGAGTCTGTTGCCTTTAATTAACACCGTGGGTTCAGCCTTCGCCAAGTCTCTGAAATGGAGGCTCCCCGGATAGCCGTCCCGCACCCCTGCCTCCCTCAGCGCCCTCCGCTGAGCTCCACCCGGCAATGGCTGAGATCTACAAAAGGGTGACTTGGCCGACGCTCTCCTGGGTCTTCGGCGGTTCCGGCGAGCTTCCCAAGGCCATTACTTGAAGTAGTTGAGTCCCACCACCAAGAAGAACTTCTCCAGGAAGAGCTCTGAGTCCAGCACGGCGATGTGCGCGGCCCGGCCGATCAGCGCGTTGGCCGTGCTGGGCAACGCATGGAGCACGTTGTGTCGGACTAGCGTGCAGCCCTTGGCTTCCACCAGGGGGCGCAGGAGGTTGTTGATCATCTCCGCATAAACGGGCCCTGCAGTGGGGGAGGGAGCAGAGAAGTGGGGGTGCGAACTCAGCAGAGGAACCTAGCGAGGAACGCTGCGTGTCTGCCAGGCTCCCGGCCCTGTGCAGAACATCAGACGTGCCCACCTAGGCAGAGTCCAGTTCTCGAATGTACGTTTGCTTTTTAAGTCGTAATAATGAAACACGGCTTACCTGTGTGTCTGTCCTTGAGGGCAGTTTTGCACATTTCGATCCTGGCTGAATGAAACGGCACATAGCGGTCTTGGGGTGAGGCCACCAGCACGACGTTTTTAAAGTACTGCAGCCCTGCAACGAGCCAGGTGGGTGCTTTTTATCCACGAGTTCCCGCGTACACCCTCTGGTTTGCATGCAGTGCACAAACCAGCCCTGAGAGAGGATAAGCGAGCAGATACCTGACACAGGTGTGCCAGTGCAGAAGGACCTTCCAGTCTGAGAGGCTGGGAAAGGAATTTGCCACACGGGACTTTTTGTGCCACAGAAGGAAGATGAGGGCGTTGTGCCCATGGGGCAGGGAAGCTGAGGTGACACAGAGCAAGCCAGTTTGGGCAGGACACAAGCAAGGTGTTGGGACGACAACCTTTTTATGGGCCAGGAGCACTGAGGAGTCCTTGCCCCCCGCTGTTCTCTATACATTGGCAGGACCAGTGGGGCTCCTGCAGCCCTGTGCCCTTCCTCACTGCAGACAGCCGGCCTCACCAGTCACCCACCCTCAGGCCCGCCTGGGAAGGACCCATCTCCGCTGCCCTGTCGGCGTGAAGAGACAGCGATTGTCTGCCTTTTGGTAGGTGGGTCTGACCTGGGTGAAGGAGCTGGGAGCTGGCCCCCAGGCCTGGGGCCTGAGGGATCAGTAGGTTAAAGGACTGGTGGGAATTTGAGGCCACGGTTCTCCTGTAGAGACAGCCCCCCGCACATGCATCTCAGCTCCCATCTTTCCCATGCCATCGGGAGACGGCCGGGGGGGCTGAGTTCTCAGGTGGCCTCCTGCAGGGTAGTGGCTGTGCCTCCCGATAAAACCCCTCGGTGAGTGAATCCATGCAGCGCTGATGCCAGTTGGGGTCACAGAGGATCCCCAGCTCCCACTCAGACACGCCGC